>JAODAL010064088.1:0-18903 GCA_025379985.1 Phyllomedusa bahiana
TCTCCTGATACCCCCCTCATGTAAACTCCATCCTAACCTGCCCCAACATCCTTCCCAATCTCCCTGAACCCCCTCATTTAAATTCCCGTAAATCCCCCCATACATCTCACCCAATCTCCTGATACCTCCTTATGTAATCCCAACATAACCCCCCCATACATTTGCCCTAATCTCCTGATACCCCCCTCATTAATCTCCATCCATAAACCCCCCATAATCCTACCCTAATCTGATACCGCCCCCATGTAATCCCATCCATGACCCCCCCCATACATCTCACCCTAATCTCCCCTTCCCCCCCCTCATGTAATCTCCATCCCTAACCTTCCCCCATTATCTCACCTAAAAATCCTGATACCTCCCATATGTAATATACATCCATAAACCCGCCCCCCATAAAAAAAAATTTCCCACCCTAATCTCCTGAACCCCCTCATGTAATCTCCCTCCATAACCTCCCCACTTAAATCTCTACCCTAAACTCCTGATACCTCCCCTAGTAATTCCTTAACCTCCCCATAATCTCTCCCCTAATCCCTATACTCCTCATGTAAACCCCCCATCCATAATCCCCCCATACATCCCCCTAACTCCCGATCCCCCTCATTAACTCCCTCCATAATCCCCCCCAACATTCACCCTAATCCCCGATACCCCCCTCATGTATCTCCATCCATAAACCCCCCCATAACCCATCTTTTACCCAAAACCCCCTTCCCCTCCCCTCATTAACCCTCCATCCAAACCTACCCCCATCCATATATCTCTACCGTAATCTCCTGATACCTCCCATATGTAATATACATCCATAACCTGTCCCCCCCATATATCTCTACCCTAATCTCCTGATACCTCCCTCATGTAATCTCCATCCATAACCTCCTCCATACATCTCTACCCAAACTCCGATACCTCCCCCCCCTGAATTTTCCAAACCATAACCTCCCCCCATAAATCTCTACCCCAATCCCTGATACTTCCCCAAAATTAAATCCCCAAAATCCAAAATTTTTATCCCCCCAGTACTCTCTCCCCCAAAACCCCCTTTTGATACCCCCCCTAAAAGTAATCCCCATCCAAAACCCCTCCAAAATCTCTAACCCTAATCTCCTGATACTTCCCTCATGTAATCCCAAACCATAATTTATCCCCCCATTAAAATCCTCCCCTAATTTTCCGAAAAACCTTTCCCCTCTTTTAAATTTCCCCATGCATAACCTGACCCCCATCCCAATCTCACCCTAATCTCCTAAAATTTAAAGATAGTTCAGTACGTTTATGAAAATCTTACTTAAAGGGGAAAAAAAAAACTTAAAAAAGTACCCTAAAACTTTAAACAACCTTTATAGAAAAAGAAATAAAAAATTTAAAGGGGGGCCCAAATTTTTAATAGGAGAGAACAAAGCCTAAAAAATTTCTATAAAAAAAATATCGGGCCCGGACTAAAGGTAGGGAAAACGCAAACAAACTTGAGGGCCCCTCCAAGAATTCAAAAAGGGGAAAGAGTTTTTAAATTTTTCTTAAAATTAAACCCACTACCCCTAGAGAAGTATTATAAACTGACCAAATCTTCAGACACAAATTTCACAAAAAACTGTCAGGTCTAGGGGAGAAAAAGGGGGATCTGGGCTAAAAAAAGGGTCCCCCCCAGAAATCAGGAAATTTGGGAGTACAAAAGGACTTTTATGCCCCCTCTTTCCCTCTGGAAACTCCAATCCACCCCCTTTTTTTAGGGGGCTGGAGAGGCCCCGCGCCCGGCCTGAGAAACCTTTCAAAAAAATAAAAACAAAACGGGCATCAGATAATAAAATTTTACAGATAGGCAAATTAAATAATGGAGAAATTAAAAGATCTTACAGGGGGGCTGATTTTTGTGCCTACCACTAATTTCAGTGATTTTTCTTTGGACTAAAGATCTACACCAATTTGGCAAACCCAAAAATGGCACAAATTTTTTAAAAATCAAAGATCAAAAGAATCCCAAAAATTGGTGCCCACAAAAAAGGGGATTTAAAGGGTATACATATGTTAGGGGTCTCTTTTTGGGGGGAGGAAGAAAAAAGGGAGGGGCCCCAAAATAAATGAAATTAAAAGTAGGAGAATGCCCCCGAGCATTTTGGGATACAGGGTGAAAATTAAACCCTTTTTTTTTTCCCAAATAGTCTCTAAAAACTCCGTAATCTGAGTGAAAAAGAGGCCCCAATTTCTTTAAAAAACTCAGTAGAGAGGAACTAGGAGCATTGTCACACGGGGAATCCCAAGTCTAAAAATTTTAAAACCCCCTCCAAAAAGGGGGGAAATATTTAAAATTAAAACTTTACAGTAAAAACAATGTGTAAACGATCCCCAAAAGGGAAAAAAGGCTTTAATGATTTTTTAAACCCAACACAACCCAAAAACAACAAACTTTACAATGGAACTAAAAAAGCTATTTTGTGGAATTTTTTAGAGAGGGGCCTGATAACACACACAGAAAAAAAAATTCATGAGGGCCATCAAACCCTCAAATCCCTTTAAAATTTACTAAACCCCAAAAAATTCAAAAAGGGTTAACCCCACAAAAAAGGGTAGACCAATAGTTTTCAGGTGTGGGGTCAATTACGCAAAAGGGTGGGGAAATTTATAAAGACAAAAACTTTCAGGCCCTTTGTAACTAAAAAAAAACATTCCCAAACTTACATAAGAAATATTTCCCGGATCCCTGCGCAACGGGAAGGGGATTACAGTAATAGAAAAATTTACTTTTTGGGCTCCATAGAGGGTAGAAAGCCGAAAAAGTAATATCCCACAAAAATTTGGGCCATTAAAAGGCAGTTGAATATTTTTGTCCACAAGAATATAAAATTCCAGGCTCATAATGCCTTTGTCATTGGGATTATTTTGACTTCGTTTTAAAGACAAATTTAAAATTTTTCCCCTTTTGCAACAAAAACCTTCCACCAGCTCAGGGGCACCGCAAGGGGGACCCCCTGCGCTCCCCCGCCAAATGCAAATTTTTTTTGGGCTGGTGGGGCCATTTTGGGTGCCCCAACCAGGGGATAAACAAGGGGCCCCCCCCATTTTTTAATTCTGGGGGGGGTTTAAAATTGAGACATAAATCATCCTCTGGGAAGGCACAAGGGGGCTTTTTTGAGGAGTTCTTTTGCACGGGCTCAATAAAAACAAAATGGGTATGCTTTTCAAAAATTTGAAATGCAAGAAAAACGTTTACCCTTCTTGGATTCCTTTTTATCAAAGTTTCAAAAATGAAAAAAACCCACAACGGTTTTGTAAAGGAAACCCACAGCAACTAACATTTTGTTGCACGGGGAAAAGTTCCCAAAATCCTTTTACCCTGTGGGAGAGGACTACTAAAGGGGCCAATTCCTGAAGTTTAAGAAAAACCCTGCCCCAAAAGAAGAAACTTTAGGAGACAGTCGGGTTAATTTTGAGAAGAGATTTTTTAAAGGGGAAAATATCCCTCAAGAGTTTGGAATCACCCTTTAAAAGGCATGCACAAAAAAAAAAAGGGAAACAACATTACTACGGGGTTTAAACCCCCGGGAGGTTTAAAGACAACAATAAAGCACTTTTTAATCCCCAAATTTTTTGATGATAAAAAAAAATCTAAAAAGTGGTTAATATCCCAAAAAATTTTGGGGGAAAATACTAATTTGGATCAGGACTTAGAAGGAAAACCCTTCCTCAAACCCCTTTTTTAAATAACTTATCGAAGGGGTAATCTATTAAAAAATAAACCTGTTTAACAGTAAACAATACACCAATCCCCCCCCCCTAAAGGAAACTTTTTTTAAAAAAAAAGGGAAAACCGATGGGAAAATTTTTAAAATGGGGGCAGAGATTTTGTACCAACCCCCATACATAAAACAAACTAAATCCTTCACAAGTCCCCTAAAAATGGAAAACAATTTTTTTTTTCCGGATTTTCCCAACTGTAGGACAAAAGGATTAGTCACATTGCATATGGGCCCCCCCCCACTGAATTATATTGGAAAAAAAAAAGAGAATATTTAAAAGAAGGGTGGGAGAACATCTGGGGGACATACGAAATAAAAAAGACACGCCAGTAAACCCGGGCATTTTTTTGGGGAAAATCATAATGGAGAAGGGAATCTCTGCGCTTTCCCGATCTTAGAGGTTGTGAGGGCCAAAACCCCCCGAGGAGGAAATGGGGTAGGAAAGAAAAATTTTGTTTTAAAGAGGCCCCCGGGTCTACCGTAAGGAATCAGTTCATCCCCAAAAGGGGCCCTTTAAAAGGAACCTTTGCAATTTGGGTGTTTTATTTAATAAAACTCTTTAAATTGGGTCGTTCAAATTTTGCTCTGCTTTGTTTACACCTTCCCCCCAAAAGAGGACCACTATGGGCTCTTTAAACCTTAAACCCTAAAATATGTATCAAATACTATATCCCTTACATTTTTTCATTATTTCATTACTACTTACAGTCCCGATAACTTTTTTCAGCTGAAGACCCAAAGAAGTCTGCACCCCCCAAAATTTAAATTTGGGCCCCAAAGAACGCCCACGTTACCTTTTGGGCATCTGGTCCATAGCAACCCCCCTAAGAAATTTTGAAATCATAGTTAGGGGAAAGGGGCTCCCCCTACAATAAAGTGTTATCTATTAATCAAATTAATGAGGTGGCGAGGGAGCGAGCGCGCCCGTTGTGGCTGTTTTTAAATGTAACTGGAAAAACGTGCGGGTGGGCATGTGCGCAATTTAACTTCAAACATAGAGACCGAATTCGGTTTTTCCCGGGCATGCCATTTTGGTTTTTCCCCCGGCCTGGCCGGAGGTTACGGTGTTTCTTTTTCCCGGGCAAGTGCGGTGCATTTTTAGGGTGCCGGGCGGCCCCGGAGATTGGGGCCCACCCCTTTGGGCATCGCACGTTCCCTTCCCCGGGGCATTTTTCCGGGGGGAGTTCATTTTTTTCCCGGACATGCGCAGAAACGGCTCTAGAGGGGCGGGTCGCGCAGAGACCCGAATTTTTAAATCTGGGCAAGCGCAATGTCCCTTCTCGCCGACGTAACCGGGAAAAGGGCATCCCACCTTTTTTCCCCGGGCATGCCCCCAGTACAATATTCGGAACAGCCAGGAAATAATGCCCGGGGGAAAATGCGCACTGTACACAGAACCCCAAAAAGGTATAAATTAAAATTAAACCCAAAGGGGGAAGTGCTAGGGGGTTGATTTTTCATACTTTTGAAGGGTCATGTAAGGGGTTTATGGGGAAACAGGAAAATGAATCACCGAAACCCCTTAACCGGGTTTCCACATACCAAAGGGGGCCCGGCCCAGGATCATCAAAAATTATACCAGGGGCATCCAAGCTAAGATCACTTCTCTTTAAACTCATTTCCATATGGTGATATATTCGTCATAGATAAAATTGGGAAAAATCTTGTATATAAACGAATTTTTTATTTCACAGCGAGAAGGAAACTTTGAATCCCCTGATGAAAACCCCAAATTGCATGGGGAAACGCGTTGGGATGCTAAGGGGTTAAAAAAAATTGTAATACACCACATATTTATATTAAACTGTCAAAAAAAAGCGGGGGCCCCCCCTTTATCGGGGGGATTACTCCACTGACGGATGGTATAAAATTTTGCTGTATCATTTTTGGTATTTATGGTAATATATAGGGGTTTTGGATTTAAAAAATTTTTAGATAGTCAAATAAAATTATGTTTTTAAAAGGGATTAAAATTTTGCAGTGAAATTTTGGTTTAAAATCCTCTGTTTATAAAAAATTTGCCCTAAATTTTCCTAAAACTTCCTCAGTAATCTCCATCCATAACCCCCCCCCATAAAATCTCTATCCAATCCCTGATACCTCCCTCATGTAATCCCATCCATAACCCCCCCCAAATGTTCTAACCTAAACTCCTGATATCTCCATCCATTTTTTTTTTCCCCCCCCATAAATCTCTGCCCTAAACTCCCCGATACCTCCCTCAGTAATTCCCATCCTTTGACTCCCCTATACATCTCTTCCCAATTTTCCTTAAAACCCCCCCCTCATGCAATCTCCAAACCCAAAACCTTTTCCCCCTTTCCCTATATCTCTAAACCCAAAACCCCCCTATACCTCCCCCAAAGTAACTACATTTTATAAAACCCCCCCCCCCAAAACCCTCTCTAAACCCCAATCTCCTGATACCCCCCCTCAGCAATCCCACCATAATCTCCCCCCCCAAAACATCCCAAACCCCAATCTCCTGTTTCCTCCCCTCATGTAATCTCCATCCATAACCTGTCCCTAAACCCTCTCCACCCTAATCTCCGATACCTCCCCCATTTAATCTCCCCCCATTTAAACCCTTTTCCCCATACATTCTGGGCCCCAATCTACGATACCTCCCCATGGGAATTTTCCAACCGTAACCCCGCCCCCCCCTACATCTCTACCCTTTTCTCCTGATAAACCCCCCCCTCATGTAACTCCATCCGAAAACCCGCCCCCCCCCATACCTCTCTCTCCTAATCTCCTGAAAAACCCCCCCCTCATGTAATCTCCATCCGTAAAACCTGCCCCCCCCCATTCATCTCAAACCCCAATCTCCTATACCTCCTTTATGAAAACTCCACCCTAATTTCCCCCCCTAAATCCTACCCTAATCGAAAACCCCCCCCCCCCTAAATTTTTTCTCTACCATAATCTCCTGTTCCCTCCCCTCATGGAAGCTCCTTCCATAACCTGCCCCCATACATCTCACCCTAATCCCTGAAAACCCCCCCACATTTAAACTCCATCCATAACCTGCCCCCCCCCCCATACATCTCTACCCTAATCCCCTGATACCTCCCGCATGTAATCTCCATCCATAACCTTGGGCCCCCCGACAACTCTACCGTAATCCCTGATAAAATCCCTCATGTAATCTCCATCCGACCCTTTCCCCCCATACATCTCTACCCTAAATTTCCCGGGACCAAACCCCCATGTAACTCCATCCAAAAAACCTGCCCCCCAAAACATCTCTACCCTAATCTTTCCCGATACCCCCCCTCAGTAATCTCCAACCATAACCTCTCCCCCCCTACATCTCTACCCTAATCTTCTGATACCTCCCTCATTTAATTTTCCATCCCCTAACCTGCCCCCCCATACATCTCTAAAACCCATTTCTCCCGATAACCCGCCTCATGAAAAATCCATTTCCCTAACCTTTCCCCCCCCCCCAAAATTTTCACCCTAAAACTCCTGAAAAACCCCCCCTCATGTAAATCTCCCATCCATAACGTGCATGAATACATCCTCCCTAATCTCCTGTACCCCCCCCATGTAAAAACCAAACCATAATTTCCCCCCTACATTTTCTACCCTTAACTGATACCTCCCACATGTAATCTCCATCAATAACCTCCCCTATATATCTCTACCCTAATCTCCTGATTCCTCCCTCATGTAATCTCCATCCATAGACTCCTCTATACAGCTCTACCCTAGTCTCCTGATACCGCCCTCATGCAATCTCCATCCATAATCTCCCCCCATACATCTTCACCCTAATCTCCTGTTACCCCCCCACATTTAATCTCCACCCCTAACCTGTCCCCCCATTATATCCCTACCCTAATCTCCTGATACCTCCCCCCTGTAATCCCATCCCTTTAAACCTTTCCCCCCCTACATCTCTAAACCCCAAACTCCTGGGAAAACCCCCCCTCATTAATCTCCATCCGAAAACCGTCCCCCCATACATCTCTAAACCCCAATCTCCTATACTTTCCTCAAAGTAAACTCCATCCAAATTTCCCCCAATAAAATCAAAACCCTAATCCTTTATACCCTCCCCTCATTAAACTACCTCTTTTAACCTGTCCCCCCCCCCAAAAATCTCTAACCCCCAATCCCCCTGATACCCCTATATGTAAAATAAAATCCATAACCTGTCCCCCCCCCATACATCTCTATCCTAATCTCCTTATACCTCCCTCATGTAATCTCCATCCTTAATCTCCCCCCCCCAAAAATCCCCCCCTAATCCCTGAACCTCCCCCCATGTAATCTCCATCCATAACCTGTCCCTATACATCTCCGCCCTAATCCCTGAAACCTCCCCATGTAATCTCCCTCCATAACCCCCCCCCAAACAACTCTACCCAAACCCTGAAACCTTTCCCCCCATTAAACTCCAAACCATAACCTCCCCCTATACATCTCTTTCCCCAATCCACCCTGATAAACCCCCCCTCCCTTTTAAACTCCATCCATAACCTGCCCCCCCCATACTCTCTACCCCTTTATTTTGATACCTCCCCTCATTAATCCCCATGGGGTTTAAACCCGGCCCCCCCCTACATCTCTCACTAAACTCCTGATAACCCCCCTTTATGTAAACCCCCATCCATAAAACCTTCCCCGAAAAACATCTCTGGGCCCCAATCTTTCCCGATACCCCCCCCATGTAACTCCAAACCATATTCCCCCCCCTACTCTCTCCCCAAAACTGATTTCCCCCCTCATGTAATTCCCCCTCCATACCCCCCCCCAGTAATCTCCCTTTCATAACCCCCCCCCCAAACATCTCACCCTAATCTCCGGGTACCTCCCCATGTAATCTCCATCCATAACCTTCCCCCCCTACATCTCTACCCAAACTCCTGAAACCTCCCCCCTGAAAACACCAAACCCTAACCCCACTCCTATTTCATCTCTACCTTTAAACCCCCTGAAAACCTCCCCCATGTAATCCCATCCGTAAACCCGTCCCCCCCCCACATCCCCCTAAAACCCAAAAAACCGATAAAACCCCCCCTCATTAAACTCCATCCATAAACCCCCCCCAAACCCTCTCTACCCCAAAACTGCTGATAAACCCACCCCCCCCCCTACATCCTACCCCAACTCCTAACCTCCCTCAGGGAAATTTTCCATCCATAACCCTTTTACCCCCCCTACATTTTGGACCCTAATCTTTCCCGATACCCCCTCCCCCATGTAATCCCATCCATAACCGTCCCCCCCCATATATCTCTACCCTATCCCCCCTGATACCGCCCCTCATGAAATCTCCATCCATAAACTCCCCCCATACATCCCCCCAAAATTTTTTCCCCCTTATACCCCCCCCTCATGTAATCTCCACCGTAACCTTCCCCACCCCCATACTCTCTAAACCCAAAAATCCGAAACCCCCCTTCATGTAATCCCCTTTCCCTAACTTGCCCCACAAAACATCCCCCTCCCCCAACTCCTGATACCCCCCCCCATGTTTAAACCCATCCCCTAATTCCCCCATACATCTCTACCCTAATGAACCTCCCACATTAATCCCATCAATAACCTCCCCCATATATCCTCCCTAATCACTGATACCTCCCTCATGTAATTCCCCCATGCATAATCCCCCCCAAACACTCTACCCAATCCCTGTACCTCCCTCAAGGGAAAACTCCAAACCAAAACCTTTCCCCCCCTAAAATCTCTACCCCAATCTTCTGATACCTCCCTCATGTAAAACTCCACCATAATCTCCCCCCATACATCTCTACCCTTATCTCCTGATAGCTCCCTCATGTAATCTCCATCCATAATCTGTCCTCATACATCTCTGCCCTAATCTCCTGATTCCTCTCCTCATGTAATCTCCATCCATAACCTCCTCCATACATCTCTACCCTAATCTCCTGATATCTCCATCCATAATCTGTCCTCATACATCTCTGTCCTAATCTCCTGATACTTACCTCATGTAATCTCCATCCATAACCTGACCACCATACATCTCTACCCTAATCTCCTGATACCGCCCTCAAAGCCAAACCCATCCATAATTCCCCCCCCCCATACATCTTTACCCGAAAACTCCTTAAAACCCCCCTCATGTAATCTCCTTTCCCTAACCTTTCCCCTCCATTCATCCCTACCCAAAACTCCTGATACCTCCCCCAAGTAATCTTTATCCCAAAAACCCCTCCCCTTTCCCTACAACCCAAACCCAAAACTCTTTTATACCTCCCTCAAGTAATCTCCAAACCCTACTCGTTCCCCTCCCCTACACCCTACTATAATCTTTCCCGATACCTTTCCCCCTTAAGTAAAAACTTTCCCTCCATAACCTGTTCCTCAAATTTTCATCTCTGCCCTTAAAACCCCTGATAAAACCCCCCCCCTCATTTTAAACTTCATCCATAACCCCCCCCCTATACAAACTCTACCCTAAAACCCCTGATACTTACCCTGAATCTCCATCCAAAACCCGACCACCCCTACAACTCTACCCTAATCTCCTGATACCTCCCTCATGCAACCTCCAACCCTAACCCCCCCCCTATAACCTACCCTAATCTCCCCGATATCTCCAACCAAATCCCCCCCCATAAATCTCTAAACCCCAATCTCCTGATACCTCCCTCCCCTGTAATCCCCATCCATAACCCCGTCCCATCCATATATCCCCTAAACCCAATCCCCCTAACCCCCTCCCCCCATTTTTCTCCTTTTATAACCTGCCCCATACCCTCTCTACCCTAACCCTGATACCTCCCTTTATGTAATCTCCATCCATAACTGTCCCCCCAAACCTCTCTAACCTAATCTCCTGATACCTCCCCCCATGAAAACCCATCCCTAACCTCCCCCCAAAACACTTTTAACCTAATCCCTGATACCTCCCTCATGTAATCTCCATCCAAAACCTCCCCCCAAACAAATCTACCCAAAACTCCCTTTATACTTCCCAAGTAATCTCCATTTCCCAAAAATTCCCCCCAAAATCTCTAAACCCAATCCCCCTGATACCCCCCTCATGTAATTTTCCGTCCATAACCCCCCCCCATCATCTCTACCCAAAACCCTGATACCTCCCTCATGTAAACTCCCCGCCAAAAAACCTGTCCCGTCCATAATCTCTACCCAAAACTCCTAATACCTCCCTCATGTAATCTCCTTTTCCCTAACCTCCCCATACATCTCTAACCCAATTCTCCTGAACCTTCCCTCATGAATCTCCATCCGAAACCCGCCCCCCCCCCATAAAAACTCCAAACCCTAATCTCCCGATAACCCCCCTTTATTTTAAACTCCATCCCTAATTTTTCCCCATACCTCTCTACCCTAATCGATACCTTTCCCCCATGTAACTCCCGCATAATTTTCCCCCCCCCAAAAATCTCTAACCCCAATCTCCTGTACCTCCCCCATGAATCCCCCCTTTCCCAAAACCTCCCCCCCAAAAATCTCTACCCCCAATCTCCCCTTTTCCCCCCCTCATTTTAATCCATCCCTAACCTGAACTCAAAACATCTCTGCCCCCAATCTCTGATACCTCCTTCATCTAATCACCCCTCCTAACCTCCCCCCCATACATCTCTGCCCGAATCTCCTGAACCTCCCTCATGTAATCTCCATCCATAACCTCCCCCAAAAATCTCTAAACCCCAATCTTTTGATACCCCCTCAGTAAACTCCATCCCTATTCCCCCCCCCCTACATCTCTGCACCTTTTCCCCCAATCTCCTGATACCCCCTCCTCATGTAAACCCCTCCATAAACCCCCCCCCATACATTTCTGCCCTAATCTTTCCCGTTTCTTTCCCCTCATGGGAATCCCAACCCTTAAAACCCCTCCATACAACTCTACCCTTATCTCCCGATATCTCCATCCATAATCTGTCCCTTTATAAAATCTCTGGGCCTAAATCTCCTGATACTTCCTTTTGTAAATTTCCCTCCATAAAACCCGACCACCCAAAACATTCTAACCCCAATCTCCTGGGTAACTTACTTCATGTAATCTCCATACGTAACCTATCCCCCCCATACATCTCTAACCCTTAAAAACCTGGGTACCCCCCCCCCCCTCTGCAATCTCCCCCCCATAACCGTCCCCATCCATATTCTTTTACCAAAAATATCCCGATTTTCCCCTTTCCCCCATTTAATCTACATCCATAAATTCCCCCCCCCTTCCCAAAACATCCTTTTACCCCAACCCCCTGATATCTCCATCCATTACCTTCCCCATCATCTCTGCCCCCCTCTCCGGAACCTCCCCTCAGTTATCCATCCCCTAGACTCCCTATACATCCTACCCTAATTTTCCTGAAACCCCCCTCAAAGCAATCTCCCCCCATAACCGTCCCCCATCATCCCCTACCCCTAATTTCCTGATAAACCCCCCCATGTAATCCCAAACCATGACCCTCCCCTCCAATACATCCCTACCATGAATCTCCTGATACCTCCCCTCATTAATCTCCATCCCTAACCTTAACTATACATCTCTTTTCCTCCCTAAAAACCCCTGATACCCCCCTCCCGTAATCCCCCAAACCCAAAAACCCCCCCCCTATACAAACTCTGCCCTAATCCCCCTGATCCCTCCCTCATGTTAACTCCATCAATAACCTCCCCCCCATACATCACTACCCTAAAATTTCCCGATACCCCCCTCATGTTAAACTCCATCCCATACTTCACCCCCCTACATACGAAACCCAAAAATTTCCTGATACTTTTCCTCAAAATTAAAACTCCATCCATAACCTATCCCCCCCATAAAATCTCTAAAACCCAATCTCCTGATACCTCTCCCCCATGTAATCCCACCATAACCTTCCCCCTCCATATATCCTCTACCCTAAACTCCTAATACCTCCCCCCCATGTAATTTTCCCCTCCATAACCTGCCCCCCTACATCTCTCCCCTAAAACTTTTGATACCTCCCCATGTAATCCCCCATCCATAACTGTCCCCCCCTACATCTCTAAACCCAACTCCCATACCTCCCTCATGTAATCTCCTCCATTTAACCCCCCCCCATACATCTGTAAACCTAATCTCCTGATACCCCCCTCATGTTATCTCCAACCATAACTTTTACCCCCATAAAATATCGAAAACCCTAACCCTGATACCTTTCCCCCATGTAATCTCCATCCATACCCTACGCCCCCATACATCTCTAACCTAATCTCCTGATACCTCCCTCATTTAATCTCCCTCCCCTAAACCCCAAACCCCCCCCCTACATCTCTACCCCATTCCCTGATACCTCCCCCAAAGGGAATCTCCAACCATAACCTCCCCCCTTACATTCTACCCTTATCCCCCTGATAAAACCCCCCTCATGTTATCTCCATCCAAAAACTTCACCCCCCCTACATATCGACCCGAATCTCCTGATACCTCCCCCTCAGTAATCTCCATCCATAACCTGTCCCTCCATACATCTTCCAAAAACCCAATCCCCCTGATACCTCCCCCCATTAAAACTCCATCCTTTAACCCCCGACGCATACATCTCTACCCTAAACACCGTACCTCCCTCATTTTATTCTACATCTCTAACCCTAATCCCTGATTCCTCCCCCATGTAAACTCCATCCAAAACTGTCCCCCATACATTTCTACCCCATTTTTCCCTGATACCTTCCTCATGTAAAACTCCATCCCTAACCCTTTACCCCCATACATCTCTACCCTAATCCCTAATACTTAAAACCCCATGTAATTCCCCCATCCCCTAACCTATCCCCCCCCCAAAATCTCTTCCCCAAACTCCTGAAACCTCTCCTCATGTAATTTTCCATCCATAACCTGGGCCCCCCACATCTCTCCCCTAACCACCCGCTACCTCCCTCATTAAAAAACCATCAAAACTGTCCCCCCAAAACATCCTAACCCTAAAAAATTTTTTTTCCCCCCCCAAAAAAAAAAAAAACCCCCCTCATGAAACCCCCATCCATAAAACCTCCCCCCATACATCTGTAACCTAATCTCCGAAACCTCCCCCCTTTTTTTTCTCCATCCAAAATTTCAACCCCCATACATATCGACCCTAATTCCTATAAACCCCCCTCAGTAATCCCCCATCCATAACCGGCCCCCAAAACAACTCTAACCTAATCCCTTGAACCTCCCCCATGTTTAAACTCCCCTCCCTAACCTGTTTCCCCTCCATATAACTCTACCATAATCCCTGAAACCCTTTCCCCCATGTTATCTACATCCATATCCCGTCCCCCCATTTCATCTCTTTCCCTAACTCCTGAAACCCCCCTCATGTAATCTTTCCCTCCCTTACCCCCCCCATACACTCTGCCCTAAACTCCTGATACTTCCCCCCCCCAAAGTAAAACCCATCCATAAACCCCCCCCCATACTTTTCTACCCTAATCTTTTTGATACCTCCCCCCCCATGTTTAAACCCGCCCCCCTCCATTTCAAACCTAAACCCAAACTCCTGATAAAATTCCCCGCATGTAAACTCCATCCCTAAACCCGTCTCTCCCTACCCTCTACCCTAACCATAAACCTCCCCCCATGTTTAAACTCCATCCCCTAAACCCGCCGCCCGCAACATCTCAACCCAATTCCTGATCCTCCCTCATTTATTCTACATCCTACCCAATCTCCGAAATTTCCCCACCCATGAAAACTCCCTCCTAAAAACCGTCCCCCCAAACAATTTTTTTCCTAATCCCCTGAACCCTTTCCCATGTAAACTCCCTCCATAACATTTACCCCCAGACATCCTACTCTAAACTCCTAATACTTACCTGATGTAAAACTCCAACCCAAAAACCAAATTTCCCCCCAAAACATCTCTCCCTAATTTTCCTGAAACCTCCCCCATGCAATCTCCTACCATAACCTGTCCCAAACCTAAAACCTAAACCCTAAAACTCCGGGTACCTTCCCTCAAAGTAATCTACATCCAAAAACCTTTCCCCCCCCCTACATCCTACCCCAATCTCCGATACCTCCCCCTCATGAAAGCCCATCCTAACCTCCCCCCATATATCTCTACCCTAATCTCCTGATATCTCCATCCATAACCTCCCCCCAAAACATCTCTACCCAAAACCCCCTATACCTCCCTCCTTTTAATTTTTCCATCCCTAACCCAAACCCCCCATACATCCTATCCTAAACTCCTATTTCCTCTCCCATGAATTCCTTTTCCCCTCCATAACCTTCCCATCCATAAATCTCTAAAACCCCATTCTCCTGTTACCCCCCCCTCCCTGTAATCTCCATCCATCACCTGCCCCCCCCCACCATACATCTCTACCCCATTCTCCTTATACCTCCCCCATGTAATCTCCATCCATAAAACCGTCCCCCCCCACCAAAAACATCTCTACCCCATTCTCCTGATACCTCCCCTCCTGGAATCTCCATCCATTAAACCCGTCCCCCCCCCCAAACATCTTTTATCCTAGTCCCCCTGGGAACCCCCCCCCATGTAATCTCCATCCATAACCTGCCACTTATATATCTGCCCTAATCTCCTGATACCTCCCTCATGTAATCTCCATCCATAACCTCCCCCCCACACATCTCTGTCCAAATCGCCTGATACCCCCTCCATGTAATCTCCATCCATAACTTGCCCCATACATCTCTGGCCTAATCTCCTGATACTGCCCTCATGCAATCTCCATCCATAATCTCCCCCCCCCCATACAAACTCCCCCTAAAACTCCTGGGTACCCCCCCTCATGTAAACTCCATCCCCTAAAATGTCCCCCATACATCTCTAACCTAAACTCCTGATACCTCCCTCAAAGTAATCCCCCCCAAAACCCCCCCCCTAAAACCCGTCCCATCCATAATCTCTACCATAATCCCCCGGGTACCTTCCCCCCATGTTATCTACATCCATAAAACCGTCCCCCCCCTACACTCTACCCTAAAACTCCTGTAAACCCCCCCCTTTATTAAATCTCCCCCAATTAAACCGCCCCATACATCCTGCCCTAATCTCCTGATACTTCCCCCAAAGTAATCCCATCCATAACCCCCCCCATACATCTCTAACCCCTAAACTCCGATAACCCCCCCTCATGTAACCGCCCCCCCCCCATACATCTCTACCCTAATCTCCCCGATCTTCCCCCCCATGTAATCCCCCAAACCATAACCGTCTCTCCATACATCTCTACCCTAAAAATCCGATACTTCCCCTCATTGAATCTCCATCCCTAACCTCCCCCCAATACCTCTCTACCCTAAACTCCGATACCCCCACCTCAGGAAACCTTCCCCCCCCCATAATTTTTCCCACCCTAAACCCTGATACCCTTCCCCCCATGTAAAACTCCAAACCTAACCTGTCTCTCCATACATCTCTACCCTAATCTTTTCCCGAAACCTCCCCATGTAACTCCATCCATAACCGCCGCCCCCATACAAAACTCCCACCCCCAATCTCCTGATACCTCCCTCATGTATTCTACATCTCTACCCTAATCTCCTGATTCCTCACCTCATGTAACTCCCTCCATAAACCCCGTCCCCCCCCTACATTTTTTACCCCAATCTTTCCCATACTTCCCCTCATTTAACTCCCTCCATAAAAACCCCCCCCCATACAAAACTCTACCCTAAACTCCCCGATACCTCCCTCATGTTTTAAACCCGCCCCCCTCCCCTACATCTCTACCCTAACTCCTGATACTTTTCCCCCCCATGTAATCTCCCATAAAACCTTCCCTCCCATACATCTCTACCCTAATCTCCTGAAACCTCCCTCATGTAATCTCCATCCATAACCTGCCGCCCGCATACATCTCTACCCTAATCTCCTGATACCTCCCTCATGTATTCTACATCTCTACCCTAATCTCCTGATTCCTCACCTCATGTAATCTCCATCCATAACCTGTCCCCCATACATTTCTACCCTAATCTCCTGATACCTCCCTCATGTAATCCCATCCTAACTTTAACCCCCCTACATCTCAAACCCCAATCCCTAATACTTTTCCTCATGTAAACTCCACCATAACCTATTCCCCTATAACATCTCTAACCCCAATCTCCTGAACCCCCCCATGCAATCTCCTTCCCCTAAAAATTTCCCCTCCATATATCTCTACCATAAACCCCCTGATAAATTCCCCCATGTAATCTACATCCATAACCTGTTCCCCCCCCCCTACCTCTCTACCCCCAAACCCCCCTGATACCCCCATCATGTAAGCCCCATCCCTAACCTCCCCCCCTAAAAATCTCAACCCTAATCTCCTGTATCTCCCTCCATATCCTTTCCCCCCATAATCCCTAAAACCCAATCTCCTGATACCCTTTCCCCCATTGTAATCCCATCCCTAACCTAACCCCCCCATACATCTTTTATCCAAAACCCTGATACCCTCCTATGTAATCCCCCCCATAACCCGTCCCCATTTCCCTATATCTCCCACCCTATTCTCCTGTTACCCCCCTCATGTAATCCCCATCCAACACCTGTCCCCCCCACCAAACATCCTACCCTATCTCCTGATACCACCCCCATGTAATTTTCCATCCAAAAACCGTTTCCCCCCCACCAAAACATTTTCTACCCCAAATTTTACCCGATACCTCCCCTCATGTAATTTTCCCCCATTAACCTTTCCCCCCCCCATACAAATCTATTCCCATTTCCCCGATACCTTCCCCCATGTAATCTCCATCCATAACCGCCCAAATTTCATCTCGCCCTAAACTCCCCGATACCTCCCCTTTATGTAAACTCCAAAAAATAACCTCCCCCCCCCCCCCACATCTCTGTCCAAATCGCCTGATACCCCCTCCAAATTTAAACTCCCCCAAACTTTCCCCCCAAAATCTCGGCCAAAAAATCCTATACTGCCCTCATGCAATCCCATCCCTAAAATTTTCCCCCACCCATACATCTCCACCCTAATCTCCTTATACCTCCCCTCATGTAATCTCCATCCATAACCCCCCGTCCCCCCCAACCATTTCAACACCCCCCCCCAATCTCCTGAAAACCTCCCCCCCATGTAATTTTCCACCAAAACCCCCCCACACACATCTCTATCCAAAACTTTCCGATACCTCCCCCATGGGGAAACTCCCCTTCATAACCTCCCCCCCAAAACAACTCTGTCCTAATCGCCTGATAAACCTCCCTCGAATTCCCCATCCATAACCTTCCCCCCCCATACATCTCTACCCTAATCTCCTGATTCCTCCCCTCATTAATCCCCATCCCTAAACCCGTCCCCCCTACATCGCTAAACCCAAATCCCTAATACCTTTTTCATGTAATTTTCCATCCAAACGTGTCCCCCCCTAACCTCCCACCCCCCAATCTCCTGAAACCCCCCTCATTTTAAACTCCTTCCATAACCGTCCCCCCCCATACATTTTAACCCACCCTAATCTCCTGATAAAACCCCCCTTCCCTTTAAAACCCCCCATCCTTTAAACCCGTCCCCTCCATACATCTCCCAAACCCCCTTTCCCGATACCTCCCACTCATGTAATCTCCATCCATAACCGTCCCCCCCCATACATCTCTACACTAAACCCCCTTTATACCTCCCCTCATTAATCTCCTCCCTTTAAACCCCCCCCCATACATTTTTTCTACCCTAATCTCCTGAAACCTCCCCTCATGTAATCCCCCTCCTTTAAACCCGTTCCCCCCATACATCTCAAACCAAAACTCCTTTATACCTTCCCCCCATGTAATCTCCATCCATAACCGTCCCCCCCTACATTTTCCCCCCCCTAATCCCCCGAAACCCCCCCCTTTATGGAATTTTCCCCCCCCCTTTCCCAAACCCTAACCTCCCCCCCCTACATTTTTCTACCCTAAAAAAACTGAAACCCCCTCATGTAATCCCCTCCATAACCTTTTTCCCCCCCCTACTCTCCACCCTAATCTCCTGATATCTCCATCCATACCCCCCCCCCTCCCCCCCATACATCTCTATCTTAAAAGCTATGCTTTCCAGGAAAAAGGTAGGGCACTGGGCATTGGGCATATATTTTCAAAGTGACTTTTTTTGCAAAATCTTTAAAATAAAAAGCAAATCTTTTAGTAAGACAAAACCCCTTTTAAACATATTTTTTTGTGCCCTTCATAGGGTGTTGAATGTATGTTTTTATAAATTTTATGTACAAATTTTGACAAAAATAGACCTGGAA
>JAODAL010064089.1:0-18903 GCA_025379985.1 Phyllomedusa bahiana
CAAAAGTCCGGGGGTGGGGGGGTGGGGGGTGCGGTGAATACAGACAACGGGCGGCAGGCAGGCGGGTTTTTGAAAGGAAAGGATTTTGTGCAGCCCAGACTCTGCTTTGCCTTGCATTAAAAATGGTTTTTATTAACATTTTTGGCTTTTTTGGGTAAATATTAGCTTGTATTTTCTGCACCTGACTTAAATTGGGAACAGACTTTTCTAGTAACTGCGGGTTTTAAAAACTCACCTTTTTTTTTTAAATTTTTACCTTTAATTAGTTTTTTTTTCATTTTGGTGCAGCTCAGTTTTTTTCAAAGACCCACTTTGAACTTACAATAGGAACAAACTTTTCTAGTCACCGCAGGGTATTTCATATGAAAAAACCACCTTTATTACCTAAACAATTTAATTGGGTTTTTTTAACTTTCGCGGCATTTTTGTTAAAAACCCATCTTGTACGGTTTTCCCATACAAAATTTTGTGGGAAAATTTTGTTGTACATAGGCAAAACCCCCTTTTTATTATCCTTTACACAATTTAATTATGTTTTTTCATTTTTGGCCAGCCCATTTTGTTTGAAAGACCCCATTTTGTATTTATATTACCATACAGAAATTTGCACTAATTGCAGGTGTATTTAAGGGTGCAAAAACCCCCCTTTTATTTCGTACACAATTTAATTACTGTTTTTCATTTGCGCAGCCCATTTTGTTGAAAGCCCATCTTGTTTCTTATATTACCATACAGAAATTGCTGTAATTGCAGGTGCATTTCATAGGTCAAAAACCACCTTTTTTATCCGAAACATTTCAAATGGGTTTTTTTTTTTTTACTTTGGTGCGGCCCAGTTTTGTTCATAAACCCATTTTGACTTAAATTTGAATACAGAAATTTTGAGAAACTTTGGTTTTTTTTCTTTGGTGAAAAAAAACCACCGTTTGAAAAACGAATAACTTTTTACAAGCTGTATTGCACGGGGTGCGGCCCTTTTTTTTTTCAAAACCACTTTTGTACGAAAATTTTCGATAAAAAATATTTCTAGCAACTTTTTCTCTTTTGTCATTGCGAAAAAAATAAATTTCCATCCTGTAAACTTTTTAATATTTTATTTCGCTTTTTTTGAATCTCGTTTTGGGGGCAGATAGCGCACTTGTATGATAGTTTGTTTAAAACTATCAATCCTAGTCCTACTGGGCATTAATCCCCGGGCGAAGGAAGAACACTGTTGATTTTTTTCTTAAAGGTTCTTCCACCAATCGCATTTTCACAGGTATTTCAAAAACATTTCATTTTTAATCTAGTTGGCTGTAGGAAATTAAGGGTTTTTAAATAGCGTGGTTGCTTCTTTTAAAAAAGAACGTCAAAAAATCTTCCATACTTTCTTAAATTTATCCCTTTTTAACATGGAGCAAATGCAGGGGGAAAAACGAGCAAAAGGGGTGTAGGACATGGGGTAAGTACGAAAAGGTGCTCCTTCCATCGTATACAACATGCAAGCCACAGATGGTCGGGTTGCAGGACCCAGGCCGTCATCACTGGGGTCGGGCCCTTGAATCTCATTAACGAACAGCTCCCCAAATCTTTTCTTCAAGTTTAAAAAAGCAACCTTCATCCAGCATCTTACCCCCGCCCCCCATTATGGCCATAATGTCCCCACACATCGTCACAGGGGTCTGCTGCGGTCCGGGATGGATATCAATCCCATTAAAACAAAATGGTTTTCAAAGACTCCTTTTTTTCCGGGCATTTTTTTAATCGGGGGCGACGGGTTTTAATGGCATACTGCGGTCCGGGACAAATATATCAATGTCCAGTTCAACTAAAAGGGTTTTTCAAAACCCCTTTTTTTCCGGGGCCCCCTTTTTAATCGGGGGTCATCAGTTTAAGGGGTAATCGCGGTCCAAAAAGGGATGTTCAATTTTCAAAAAAAAAAATGGTGGTTGAAAGCTCCTTTTTAAATCTGGGGGCCCAGACAGGTTTTAAGGGTCTGCTGCGTTACAGGACGATGTAAATGTCCATTAAATAAAATGAGGGTTTCAAATAATACCCTTCTGGAATTTTTTAATTTTGGGGGTCACGCAGGTTTAAGGGTCACTGTGGTAAAAGACAGGGAAAAGTGAAGGGTCTTACTTTTTTCTGTATTTTTATAACCTGATTTTGTTGCCTAAGAGTAGAAACTATCCATTTTACTTTTGTATTTTAAAATTCCACTTCTCCAGCCCTTTTGGGGTGAAAGAATGAAGGTTTGTTCCTCTCCCATGATTTTTAATGGTCATCGCAATAATCACTATCACTATCGAAATCGTCTTGAAATGACTATATAACTACGGGCCCGATAGAAGTGAAGTAATCGCTCATCACTAGTTATCTGCAGTAGGTGAACTGACTCCTCCCCTCCCATTTGTTATCAGCAGTAAGTGAACTGACTCCTCCCCTTCCCCTGTGTTATCAGCAGCATGTGAACTGACTCCTCCCCCTCCCATGTGTTATCAGCAACAGGTGAACTGCCTCCTCCCCCTCTCCTGTGTTATCAGCAGCAGGTAAACAGACTCCACCCCCTCCCCTGTCTTATCAGCAGCAGGTGAACTGACTCCTCCTGCTCCCCTGTGTTTTCAGCAGCAGGTGAACTGACTCCTCCCCCTTCCCTGTGTTATCAGCAGCAGGTGAACTGACTCCTCCCCCTTCCCTGTGTTATCAGCAGCAGGGAACTGACTCCTCCCCCTCCCATGTGTTATCAACAGTTGAACTCTCCTCCCTCTCCCTTATGTGTTACTAGCAGCAGGAGATCTGCCTCCTCCCCTGTGTTATCAGCAGCAAGTGAACTGACTCCTCCACATCCCATGTGTTTTCAGAAGCAGGTGAACTGACTCCTCCCCCTCCCCTGCGTTATCAGCAGCATGTTTACTCACTCCTCCCCCTCCCATGTTTTATCAACAGTTGAACTGACTCCTCCCTCTCTGTTATGTGTTACCAGCAGCAGGTGAACTGACTCCTCCCTCTCCCTTATGTGTTACCAGCAGCAGGTGAACTGACTCCTCCCCTTCCTTGTGTTATTAGCAGCAGGTGAACTGACTCCTCCCCCTCCCCTATGTTATCAGCAGAAGGTGAACTGACTCCTCCCCTCCCCTGTGTTTTCAGCAGCAGGTGAACTGACTCCTCCCCCTCCCATGTGTTATCAACAGGTGAACTGACTCCTCCGTCTCCCATGTGTTATCAGCAGCAGGTGAACTGACTCCTCCCATGTGTTATCAGCCGCAGTTGAACTGACTCCTCCCATGTGTTATCAGCTGCAGGTGAACAGACTCGTCCCCATCCCATGTGTAATCAGCAGCAGGTGAACTGACTCCTCCTCCCCTGTATTATATTCAGCAGCAGGTGAACTGAATCCTCCTCCCATGTGTTATCAGCAGCAGGTGAACTGAATCCTCCCATGTGTTAGCAGCAGCAGGTGAGCTGACTCCTCCTCCTCCTCCCTGTATTATATTCAGCAGCAGGTGAACTGACTCTTCCCCCTCCCCTGTGTTATCAGCAGCAGGTGAACTGAATCCTCCTCCCATGTGTTATCAGCAGCAGGTGAACAGAGTCCCCCCCCTTCTCTGTGTTATCAGCAGCAGGTGAACTGACTCCTCACCCTCCATTCTCTATCTTTTCAGTTATTGGCTGTTGGGGAACTGGATCAAAGCCAATTGAACCAGCTACGTGGAAAGCTGAAGAAACATGTAGAAAGTTAATGACAAAAATTACAAAAAATTACACATAAGTAGAAGAACATGACACAGTCCACTGTGACAGGGTTCATAGAAAGAAACTTGAGAACAGTCCAACACTTTGCACTTAGCCGTTCTTGGATGTTTCTAGCTGTGTGTTTTGGGTCATAATTCTATTGGAGGACCTGTAAACCAGGAAACAGAAGACCAAGTTTTCTGATAGAAGGCAGCACATTTTGCTCCAAAATTCCTTGATGGTCTTAAAGGGGTTATCTCACTACAAAAATTAGCTTTCAATAAGTAGGGCCAGGTAATTAAAGATTTTTTCCAAATATATTGCTTTGTTTATTTTGCTTTGTTTCTCTAGGTTACCAACCTGCTCTCTGCTGTTTGTCTTATCTGATAGCATGGAGGGACATCACCACAGGTCAACACACAGGCCTGCTGGCAGTTTGAGAGAGTGTGGTATCTCTAACAAACAAAGGAGACTAATGACTTTTAAGTGTTTACTTTGAGCCTGATCTCTCGCACTAAGATAAAATCTCCTCTACAGTACAAATTTAAAAACTATGAATTGGAACTGTATGCTAATCACTGTCGAACCACCCCCAGCCAACCAGGAAGAGACAGGATGCATGAACAAAAACTCTTTTGATCTGGGGAAAAAGCAGGTGGGACTAATTTAAGGTTTCATTGCACAATTCAAGACACCCTGCCAATCAGTAAAGCACCTTAAAAACAAACCCAAAACCTTTTTCCCTTTTTTTACAGTTTTTACAATGTTTTTTTTTCGATGCTTTTTTTTTTTTTTCTTGGGGAAAATGGACTGATTTTCTTGCCAAAAAGCCCATTTTTCTCATCTGTCCAAAGGACATTCTTTCAGAAAAATCTTTGGGACTTGTTAATATGCATATTGGTAAATTCTAATCTTACTTTTTATTATTTGCTTTTAATATTGGAGTTATGGACTATGCTGCGGTCCCTGTTCTGAACCACAGATATGGCCGGGTCCCTACTGCAGTCCTGTCTTTGTTCATGTCACAGTCACTGCTGTGGACCGCGAACATATTCTGGTGCCTGTCTGTCTCACTCCTGCTCCTCAAACACACATAGGGCTATATAGACAAAACGTTTCTTTACTTCATAATTTAACATCAGGTGCATGAATAAACTACCGGTATATACTCGGTATAAGCCGAGTTTTTCAGCCCAAAAAATGTGCTGAAAAATCTCCCCTCGGCTTATACACGAGCACTTGCGTGCTTGGGCGCTGCGATGGCTCGTGCGCCGACAGGGACCTTCATTTATATTGCTCCTCAGGGAGTGCAAATAGCTGATTGCCGAGTGAAACCACAGTTGTCCGCGCGCTGCGCTGGCCCGGGCCCAGTCCGCGATCCCTTCACCTATATGGCGCCTCCTCCAGACGGCAAATAGAGTGAAGGGATACCACTGCTGGAGCAGAGAGCGAGCGCTCCCTGCTACCGCAGTGGACTCCGCAGTCCGCAGAGCTCCAGCTGTCCGTATTCCGGCACAGGCAGCGTGCATGTCATCATTCTGCGTGGGCGCGGCCTATGACTCACCACCTCGCCTGTGCCGGGAAGAACCGAGGAGCGCGCCTGTGAGACGGAGAGCAGCGGGGATCCATGTAAAGTGATTGTTTTTTTATTAGCCCTATTATTGCCTACCCAGCCTATAACCTGAGCCCTATAACCTGCCTTATACCGGCCCATACTACCTGCCTGACAGTCGCCTAGTGATATACCATCCCTACAGCTGCCTATACCTTCCCTATACCTGCCTACAGCCGGCCCTATACCTGCCATTATACCTATAACCTTCCCTACATCTCCTATACCTGCCCTATACCTGCCTACAGCCGAGCCTATACTGCCCTAAAAAATACCTCCAACAGCTGCCTATACCTGCCCTATACCTGCCTACAGCGCCGCGCTTATACCTGACCCTATACCTGCTACAGCTGCCTATACCTGCCCTATACCTCCACAGCCGCCCTATACCTTCCACTATACCAGCCTACAGCTTTCCAATATACCTCCCTATATCTGCTACAGCCGCCCTATAACTGCCCTATAGCTGCCTAACCTGCCTATACCTGCCTACAGCTGCCTATACCTTCCCTACAGCTGCCTATACCTGCCCTAATACCTGCCTACCAGCCGCCCTATACCTGTCCCAATACCTGCCTACAGCTGCCTATAACTGCCCTATAACTGCCTACAGTCTGACCCCTATACCCTGCCCTATAGCTGCCTATACCTGCCCTATACCTGCCTACCTGGCCTGGCCCTATACCTGCCCTACAGCCCCTAGACCTGCCCTATACCTTCCTACAGCCGCCCCTATACCTGCCCGTAGAACCTGCCTACAGCTGCCTATACCTTCCCTATACCCTGCGCTACAGAGCGCGGCCCTATAACCTCTCTGAATACCTGCCTACAGCTGCCTATACCTGCCCTATACCTGCCTACAGCCAGCCCTATACCTGCCCAATACCTGCCTACAGCTGCCTATACCTGCCCTATATCTGCCTACAGCATCCGCCCTATACCCTGCCCAATACCCTAGCCTATCCAGCCTGCTCTATACCTTCCTATGGGGCATATACCTGCCTAATACCTTCCAATGGGGCCATATACCTCCTATTACCTGCATAAATATTAAAAAAATATTTAAGTAAGGGGCCATATACCGGCCCTATACCTGGCCTACATCTGCCTATACCTGCCCTAACTGCCTACAGCCGGGCCCTATACCTTGTCCTAACCTGCCAACAGCAGCCCCTATACCTGCCCTATACCTGCCTAAAACTGCCTATACCTGCCTACAGCCGGCCCTATACCTGCCCTATACCTGCCTACAGCTGCCTATACCTGCCCTACAGCTGCCTATACCTGCCTATACTGCCTACACCGCCTATACCTGCCGCTATACCTGCCTACAGCACCTTCACCTGCCGCTAACCTGCCCTACAGCTGCCTATATACATTACCTGCCCTATACCTGCCAACAGCGCCCTATACCTGCCCTATATCCTGGGCCTACAGCCTTGCTATAAATACCGTGCCCAATGACCTGCCTCAGAGCCTGGCCCTATACCTGCTCGCTATACCTGCCTACAGCTTGCCGTATACCTGCCCTACTATCTGCCCTAACAGCCGACCCTATACCTGCCCTATACCTGCCTACAAGCTGGGCCCTATACCTGCCCTATACCTCCTATCAGTGCCTGTACTGAACGCTGCCCAATACCTGCCTACAGCTGCCAATATACCTGCCCCTAACCTGCCTACAGCCGCCTATACCTTCCCTATAACCTGCCTACAGCTAGCTGACTATACCTCCCCTATACCTGCCTACAAGCCGGCCCTATACTGCACTATACCTGCCTACAGCTGCCAAAACCTGCCGCTATACCTGCCGTACAGCCAGCCCTATACCTGCCCTATTACCTGCCTACAGCTGCCTATACCTGCCCGAATAACCTGCCTACAGCCGCCTATACCTGCCCCTACCCTTGCCTACACCTGCCTATAATACCAGTTCAAGGGGCCATATACCTGCCTATAGCTTACCTGCCTATGGGGCCATATACCTGCCTATTACCTGCGTATGGGGCCATATACCTGCCCTATACCTGCCTACAGCTGCCTATATCTGCCCTATAACTGCCTACAGCCGGCCCTAATAACATGCCCTATACACTGCCTACAGCAGCCTAAACCTGCCTAAACTGCCTATACCTGCCTATACCGCCTACAGCCGGCCCTATACCTGCCCTAAACCTGCCTGACAATCTGCCTATACCTAGCCACAGCGCTATACATATCCTTCCTATACCTGCCTACAGAAGCGCCCTATAAACCTGCCCTATACCTCCTACAGCTGCCTACACCTCCCTAACCTGCCCTACAGCTCCTATACCTGCCCTATACCTGCCAACATCCGGTCCCTAAACACAGCCCTAATTACCTGGCTATAGCTGCCTATGACCTGGCCCTATACCTGCTACAGCCGGCCTACTATACCTGCCCTATTACCTGCCTACATCCTGCCTAAACCTGCCCTATATCTTGCCTACAGCCGCCCTATACCTGCCCTAACCTGCCTACAGAGCCGCCCTATACTGCCCAATTACCTGCCAACCGTCTGCCTGTTACCAGCCCTATACCTGCCTACAGCTGCTATACCTGCCCATCACCTGCCTACAGCCGGCCCTAGACCTGCCCTATACCCTGCCTACATCCTGCCCTATAACCTGCCTAAGGGCCATATACCTGCCTATTACCTGCCTATGGGGCCATGAACCCTGCCTATTACCTGCATATGGGCCATATACTTGCCTTATAAAATCTGCTTATGGGGACATATAACTGCCTATTACATGCCCTATGGGGCCAATAACGTGCTTTTGGACATATACCTGGCCCTATACCTGCATAGAGGGCCATCTATCTGCTATAATAGCCTATGGGGACTTAAACTAGCGTATAAAATTTTATTGGTATCCATTTTAATTTTTAAAATTTACCCAGTAGCCGCTGCATTTCTACCCTTCAGGCATATATTCTATCAATAAGTATTCCCGTTTTTTGGGGCAAAAGTAGGTGCCTCGGCTTATACGCGGGTCGGTTTATACTCGAGTATATACGGTAGTTCAAATGATGAACACCTTAGGCAATGAAAACACATAAAGACGTGGCAGTACTTAACTGATGCTTTCTCCTTTAGTTTGACAGATTATAGATCAAATGGGTAACTTTAGAATACCGATAAACAATCGGAGTGCACAACGTGCTGTCTAGCATGACGCACGCTTCCGGAAATTGATTTCCTTCCATTGTCTCATATCAAACTAAGTACTGCTTACGTCTTTAGTTTTTCATGCCTAAGGTGTTCTGTCATTTGAACTATTTTTTCAATGCACACTTGTTAAATTATAAGTAAAGACCCGTTTTGTCTATATAGCCCTATGTGTGTTTGTGGTAACTAATTGAGGAGTCCAAAGCAAGTACATCCTAACGCTGAACTAAAACGGTCAGTTAATAATATACGGCATCTATGCATGATTGGATTATGTTATCACTCCTGCTCCTACCTGTGTTCCTGTCTATGTCTGCAAGCATCCTCCCTAAGGAGCACGCATGCCCGCTGGTCTGGATTTAAAGAGATAGTGCATCAATTACCTGTCCAATGACCTACAATCTCCTGTGATTTAAGGAACTTTCTGCCTCTTTTCCAGGGTCAGTTCATTAATGTCTCTGGTTTCTGTTCCTGCTGTTATCTGCCATTATGCTTGTCTATTACCTGCATAGAATTAGCCTCCTCTGGTTAACCTCTCTATACATCCAATCCCATGCCGCTCCCTTGTCCACCAGCACCTCAAAACATTTCCAGAATCTGTCCTTTTCTCACTGTGGAAGACAAGTCAAACTCTCATGTTGCTCTTAGGCTATGTTCACCACAGCAATTAGTGGGATCATATCTCGCGTCCCGTATTTCGCGGCAGTGTAAGGGGGGGGGGGGGGGGGGGGCGGTGGGGGTCGCTAAATACGAGCGAATAATCCCAGTATTTACAGGTAAAACCACAGTTCTCATAGAGAACTATGGGATTATGTCTACGCTCTCCCCCGCTCGGACCAATACACCACGGGGGGATCTAAGTGACATTCAATTCATTCACTGCGTAACGCGCCGTGAATAATGAATGTGCTATGGGGCCGGGCGGCTGCCGCCAAGCACAAGCACCACCCCCAACGCTCACGCGTGCACACACGCCGTAATTGCGGGTGAAATTCATACCCGCAATTACACCGTGTGAACATAGCCTTATTATTTCTCATCTTGACTACTGTAACTCCCTGCTTATTGGTCTCTCCTCTCCAATCTGTCCTGAATGCAGCAGCAGCAGGTTCATCTTTCCAGCTGCTATACTGATGTTTCTACCCTGTAGCAGTCACTGCATTAGTTGCGCATTTAATACATACAGGATACAACATAAACTAATGACTCTCGCCCATAAAGCTCTCCACAGCACTTCACCCCCATACATCTCCTCCCTCATCTCTGTCTACCACCCTAATCAGTCTCTCTGCTCTGCTGGTGATATCAGCTTACATTCCTGAATCATCTGAATCTCCCATGCCCGTCTTTAAGATTTCACATTTGCTGCACTGGTTCTCTGGAACTTGCTACCGCGGGCGATCAGGCACAGTCATAACCCTCATAGTTTTAAGAGGGCCTGGAGAATTACATTTTCTCATGTGCTGCGCCTATGACCACAATCTAATAGGCTAACTCCCCACTCTCTTTTAAATATTCTTTAAATGATGAGGAAAACATTAAAATGTAATCCAGATAAATCAGAATTGGTTCAAAATTGTTTAAAATCACTTAAATATCTCTCCATTAATCTTTGAAAAGTTCCAGGAGCATTTGTAAGTACAAAATGTATTCTCTTGAACTCAAATAACCCTATGGGTAGGATAAATTCAGTTTTTTTGTTGATCTTTTTTTTCATTACAGGTACCTGCCAACCCACTGGCTAAATCTAATGTTCAGAAATATTTCCCAGTGCAGACAGAGACGCCTCAACTCTCAGTAAAGAATACGAGTAGAGATGGGCGAATTGATTCTAACGAAGTGGAATTCGTTTAGAACCTTCAGGAAAACTCGGTTCTGAAAGAATCTAAGTTTGGGGGACTCGGGTAACAGAAGTGGTGCTTTTGATTGATAAAATGGCTTGCGAGCACATTGGCGTTACATGGAGCAAAGCACTCTGGAGGGAAGAAGGGCATAGCCTGCATGACATTGCAGAGTGGAGTGAAGCCAATCAGAGACCGGCGGGATTCTGTGACATCACCCCGCGCACTATATAAGTCCTGGCGCTACTCTGGGAGTTCACACTCCTCTCACTGTACAGATCAGAGGAAGGTGCCAGCTTCGGCTGAATTGTGAAAGCGATAGCTCTTGACTCGAAGAACTAGAATTTTTATACAGCGATTTTTGTTGGGGTGTCTCAGCTTGTCTCAGAGACTGCTACTCATTAATGTTCTATTTCTGATTTTTTGGGGTATGCATCTGAAGACCAGTTTGCTCCACTGCAGCTGCATATACATTTTAATGCTATCTGCTCCTTCATAAGCACACGAATATCTAAAATGATCTAAGCCTTTTCCCTGTTGTATTCATTTAAAGAAACAGCGTTTTTACAATACAAATACCCACTTAATTTTGGCTTGCTCAATTCTTGCGCAAGTTACAATCCAGAGGGGTTAATAAAGCGTTGTTTGTCTGCAGTGGTGACTACAAGAAACCGTCATTTTCATCAGCCGCCAAAAAAATACAATTTTATCGCTGTACCAAAATCACAAGCGAAGGTATAATTTACATTGTTTTCAAGATTTCTTGTTGTGTAGCTAGAAAACACCCATAGTAACTACGCTACAAAGCTCCGTAGTTTGTGGTGCTCATTGTTTGGCGTGCAATTTACACTATCAGGGGTTAATTAAGCGATGTGTTTTTCTGCTGTGGTGGACTCCAAGAAACCGACGTTATTCACCGCCAAAAAATACATTTTTCCTGTAGCCTAATTCACAAACGAAGGTTAATTACAATTTTTTCTCTTGTTGTGTAGCGTAGAAAACACTCCATTGTAACACGCTACAAAGCTCGTAGTTTGTGGTTGCTCAATTGTTTGGCGCAATTTACATCCAGGGGTTAATTAAGCGTTGTTTTTCTGCTGTGGTGACAAAAATAAACCGTCTTTTTCACCGCCCAAAATTACAATTTTCCTGTAGCATAATTCACAAGCGAAGGTTAATTACAATTTTTTCTCTTGTTGTGTAGCGTAGAATACACGCCATTGTAACACGCTACAAAGCTCGTAGTTTGTGGTTGCTCAATTGTTTGGCGCAATTTACATCCAGGGGTTAATTAAGCGTTGTTTTTCTGCTGTGGTGACAAAAATAAACCGTCTTTTCACCGCCAAAAATTACAATTTTCCTGTAGCATAATTCACAAGCGAAGGTTAATTACAATTTTTTCTCTTGTTGTGTAGCGTAGAAAACACGCCATTGTAACACGCTACAAAGCTCGTAGTTTTTGGTTGCTCAATTCTTTTGCGCAATTTACATCCAGGGGTTAATTAAGCGTTGTTCTGCAGTTGTACTCAGTAAAAGAAACTTTGTTTTTCACCGCCACAAAAGAAATTCTGTAGCATAATTCATATCCGAAGGTTAATTAAGCCTGTTTGTGCTTTTATATTCAGTAAAATACACAGAGTTTTTAAACGGCACATACAAGTCAATTTTTCCTGCCCATTTGTGGAGCGCAATTTATATCCAAGGGTTACCAAGCTTGTTACTGGGTTCATTTGGAGTCAAATACAGGGTGTGTATTTATCATATACAGATATCTTCATCTAACAGTGTCTGTACATATTAGAACAAACAGTATGTCAGACAGAGAGGTGGCAGGCTCTTCACCTGCGAGTGGCAGAGGCACAAACATTCCAGGCCCAGGTCGCAGCACAGCAAGGGGACGTCGCAGCAGGGGTCACTCGGTGAGACCACAACTGCCGCTGTCATCTAACGGCCGTGTACTGACTAGCAACCCAATGTTCTTGATTGGTTGACTAGGTCATCCACTGCCTCCCAGATGACATCTGACAACCCCAGCCAAGAGTCGGTGGGAACGTCATACACAACCTTAGTTGTCATGGCCCGGGAGCGGGTCAGCGGCCCTCACCTGTCCTCAACCCGCCTCTGTCCCATCCGGTTCCCTCAGCCAGAGATCTACTATGTGGTCTGGGCTCAGCGCCACTATATAGCGAGGATGAACAATTTGAGGAGGGCAGTCAGCAGCTACTTGGCAGCGAAGAAATGGGCCAATATCCCCTGCTTCTTGCAGTAGGCGGCAAAGTATAGATGTTGAGAGTGGCATGGGAGGTCATGTTGTGAGGGGTCAGCCTCTGCATACCAAGACCGGTGATGAGGACAGCAGTGACGATGAAACACAAATAGATGATGATGTAGCCGACCGCACTTGGGAGCTGGGTGAGGCAAGGGCTTCATCATCGTCAGGAGAAGAGGGCGTCAGCTTGCGCGTCAGGCAGCGGCGCAGCCAGCAATTGGGTCGTGTGGCCGTGCGTCAGCAGGATAACAGCAGTGTGAGGTCGGGAGCCAAGCGGCCACGGGGTAAAAAAACCCGCTTCGCAGGTCCAAGAAAGTAGCGGCACAGGGGCTCAGCGAGGCAGCGGCGGCAGTAGTCACTCAGTGTGGAGCGTTGGCGGTAAAATCCGATACTCGGTGATGTGGCAGTTCTTTGCTAAGACACCGGAGGAGCCGAATATGGGTATATGTAGAATCTCTGGGCAGAAAGTGAAGCGTGGCCAGGGAGCTAACGTTGGCACCACGGCCCTGCGTCAATACATGCAGCGTCACCATCCGGTGGCCTGGGAGAAACGTGGCTCAGATGTGGTGATCCATCCTGCCGCCGCAGCAACAGCAGCAGCAGCAGCGACCAGTGGCACGCATGCCATTGCAGCCAGTCAAGGCTCCACCACCTCTGCAGAAGGGAGCTGTTTCTCTTTGACATCATCTCCCGGTCCAGATGCTCCTGCTCCTCGCTACTCGCCAGCAGTCATTCAGCGAGGCGATTGCAAAGAGAAACAGCATGCGTCCAACCATCCTAAGGTGCAGCAGCTGACCGTGCTCCTGTCCAAGTTGTTGGTACTGCAGTCCCTCCCTTTCCAAATGGTGGTCTCTGCACCGTTCAGAGAACTAATGGCTTGTGCCGAGCCGAGATGGAGAGTTCCAAGCCATAATTTCTTTTCCAAAAAGGCAGTACCAGCACTTCATAAATATGTAGAACAGAAGGTGGGCCAGTCCTTGAGCTTATCGGTTTGTTCCAAGGTGCACGGCAGCGCGGACGTCTGGAGCTGTAACTACGGTCAGGGCCAGTACATGTCCTTTACGGCCCACTGGGTGAATGTGCTTCCTGCCCAGGCACACCAACAACTTGGACAGGAGACGCCGCTTTCTCCTCCACGTTGTCAAACTGCGACTCCTGCGCCAATATCCGCCTCCTCCTCCTCCACTACCACCATCTCAGCCTCCACAAGTACTGCTCCATCATACCACATGTGTAGGGCACAGCGGTGTAACGCAGTTCTACACCTGGCTTGCCTCGGCGAACGAAGTCACACAGGGGAGGAACTGTTCCGCGTCATACAGCAAGAAATCAATTTGCGGCTTTCTCCATGCCAACTGCAAATCAGAACCATGGTGACGGACAATGGGGTAACAGGTGTCTGCCTGCACCGAGGAGGACCCATCCCCCCTGCAGGCGCAGTTTCAATCTGGATGTGAAAAGGCCCTGAAGTCTTCCACCGACTTCAAAAGATTTGAAAATGGCCGGGAAACGTGCATGCACTTCACCTTTCCCTACAAAGCCGGGGAACACCCTCCTCGGTTGCAGGGGCAAACGGCCCCTCCCCCAAACACTCGATAGCATTTTTTTCACCTGTTGGAATTCCACCCTGACAGTTGGACCGACTTTTTGAACAGAAAGGCCATTAACTTTTTTGATGATAGGCGGACAGGAGTACTCCCCCTGGTAATTTTGATGTCCCTGGCAGCTCAGGGTGACACCTCCCGTTTGTTAGGCCATTCGAGGAGGCCACGTTATTTTTCAGTCGCCGGGACTGGGGATGAAAACTCTTCCACTGCTTCATGTCCGGAACAGATCTAAAAAATTGTCTGGGCGGGGACTGGAGAGTGGCGCTACTTTCTCGGCCACATAGTCCGGGGGGGGAATGAAAGGAGGAAGAGGAGACATTGGCAAAAGCATTGTCTGGTAAAAATGAGGGATTTTTCCCCCAGTGAAAAAGGAGGAGGAGCAGGAGCACTGGAGGAGTAATGGGATGAGGGAAACAGGCAGAGACTCGCAAGCACCGTGGCAGTATACAGGGGAGATGGGGCGGGGAGCCCCCAGATCCTTTGCAGGGGCCCGAATGTTGTTTTGCCTGGTAGGACAGCGAATAGTCGCCCCGGGCAGAGGGATACTTCGGCTCTCCCCCTTTGGACCCCGCACCGGCCCAAAAAATGGGAGCCTTTTTCCCAGCATTAAGGGAGGAAAAACCCAAAATACTATGGAAATCCCCATATCGTTGGCCCCTGCCATGTGTGGCATCGCCCCCCTCTGAGGGTCTGACCGGGGGGTTCTTCAGCGCTCATAACCCGGGCTGCTGGGGGAAGGGGGGGGGTTGGAGCATACCAGCTCCTCGCAGCAACCTAAGCTGATCATGATGACAGCTTTTTTTGAGGGTTTGTTACAAACCCCTAGAGGGCGCGTGAGCTTTCCCCCTCCTTTTCCCATATGCCTTGTGATTTTCGATGCTTTGCAGTGGGCTAAAAAGGGATCAAGCATACACACCTTAATGGGGCTCTCCCTAAGGGGAAGATTTCCCCTTCTCTCTGTTCCTATTGGTAACTTTAGTATTACTTCTTGTCTTGGGGGAGTCTCAATAGTTATCTTGTTTGGGACACAAATTATTCCCACAGACCTAAATTTTGAGGAACTTTTAGGGGTTGGGCGATGAGAAGTAGTGTACAGAGATATTGGCTTTCAAGGTTTCTCAAACAATTATACCTTTATGGCCTACATGCTGCCCACTAATTTGTACATTCATCCAGGCTACTCTAACTACAGGAATTGGTAAATTGTTAGCGGTGGTTAAGCTTATTAATGTTCCGGTATCAGGCTGAATTAATTTCTTAAAATGTTGTTCAAAATAACTGTCTGTCATGGTGGTTACTGGTGATCCAGTTTCTACTAGATATACAACCTGTTTTCCTTCAAAACAAATAATAAGAATGGAGCAACCTCCAACCAAACTTCAAGCAATATATCTTGTCATGCCCTTTCTTAAGCCCCCCTGCATATGCCATTGTGTGACACGTTTCTGATTGACATTGATAAGTTAGGTGTCCACTTGCTCCACATTTCGAACACCTGAGTCCTCTTTAATAATTTCTTGGATTATTTCTAATTCTCTTAAATTGATTCTCATAACTTGAATGAGGAATTAAACCTGTCATATTCAGGACGAAAATCACGCATTAATTAACCCCATATTGTCAACTTTTTAACCCTCTTTAACTGACAATATAGACTCTTTAAGGTCTTACATTTTTTTTCCCAAACTTCATGTCTATCCTTGTGACTGTCTTCTCGTCTAAGATCTTGATGCATAATGGCATATGGACCAAAATGATAATTTTTTATTTTTTATTTCTGGCAATAGCTTCTGTCTGTATTTGGTGAACTATAAGGGTTTAATCAACTATTATACATTGTTGTAAAATTTGTCGCAAAGATACACTCTGCAGGCCTATTATAAATTGATCTCTTAGGATTTGATCTATCTCTTTGGTTTTCTGTGGTCAATGTTCAATGTAGTACACACAATGATACCAAACAGCACAGTGACTACTTTTCACCCTTTAAATAAGCAGACTGACTGATTACAAGTTCTAAGACACCTGTGATGCTAATTACAAGACACATTTTAGTTTAACATGTCCCTATGATCACATTATTTTCAGAAGTACCATCATTTTGACCAGCATAGTTTCATTAGTTTTATTTTTCAGTTGAACCACAATTTAAATGCAATGTCTGATTTTCATTAGTTGATTATCAGTACATTTAAATTTATTATTTTTCCAATTTCAAGTTATTTTAATGTCCTCTTTTTTTTCTTTTCCCCTAAAGAAGGAAAACCAACAATTTTTTTTCCCCATGTTATATAAATATACAAATTTTAAACTTTAATAATGTGTCTGGAGTCATGACAGAATGTGAACACTCTAAAATTAAGACAGGAAAAGAAAAAAACTTTGAAATTGTGAAGCATTTTATTGAAAGGGCAAATTTTCTCGTAGGCTGATACTCTAACAATCAAGAATGTAATAAAAATGAAAGGAAATTTTTAAAAATTTTTTTCTAGATTAACCCACATAAGAACCTTAGCCATATTTTTTCGGGAAACTGCCGTTTAAAAAAGGGTGGGGTTGTTCGAAAGAACGAGAATGATACCTTTTTGCAAATAAACACAGTAGAGGATTTTCACAGTTTTTATTTGTTTGGGGGGAATTTTCTGTTTTAAAATCATCCTGGAACTAAGTAACATCAAGAAGATTTGAACGGAGTCTCATACCACTAGGAGCCAGCTTTGTCACTGGCTTCCTGGGAATCTGTCAAGAAATTGAAAGACAAGCAGGAGGCACCAAAAGGCACAAGTCATGCAGAATAATAATTGTGAAAAAAATATATATATTTTTTTGTAACCTTTTTATTGTAATTGTAGTAATGTCCTTTTTTAACATCACTTAATGTGAATTTAATATTAAAATTTAAAACTAACATTAGTTACTAACTGTACGAAAAAATTTTGAAAACCTAACAAATTTTTAAGCAACATTACCTCAGTGCCACCATTTTTGATTCTCTTTAATTTAGTGTGTTATTCTGCTTGTACAATATTTTGTTCTACATCTAAAATGTCAGGGCTGGGCGACGCTCGGTTTGCAGGGAGCAACATTCTGCATCAGCTGATTTGCGACCCCACCCTGATACACATTTTTCCAAAACCGTGCTTTTTGCTTCTTTTTATCCCCGTCCTGACCTGGGTTGTTTCCTGCCCTGTCTTAGTTCGATTTTGTACCTCGCTCCCGTTGGGTTTTGACCCCGGGTTGTTAAGGTTTTTTTCTTTGGTTCCTTTATGGGTTGGCATTTCTAATTGGGTTTGACCCGGGCGTCGACTATTCTTCCCCCATGGCCCCCGCACTCTTGCATGCAGGGGCTTCCCCATTGCGTCTGCCGCCTAGGGGAGCTTTGTCAATAGGGAGGGACAGTGGCGGGTTTTCCCGTCAGGGCTCACTGACTTCCCTTACGGACTTACACAATCCCCAAAAAACCCTTACTGCTCACCCCACTATGAACCCCAGACAGCTCTGGAAGCAATGAGGGGCTAACCCAGCAGCCAGGACTGGCGCTGAGGAATACTAACAGGAACTTCACCGAGTCCAAGTTCCCTCACTACCTTTCCCCTCCTGTGGAGCCCCCTTCCATTCCCTACATTTTTCTCACAACAGAACCCTTTTTTGACATTTAGAGAGGGAATGCCCCGCCGATTTTAGCCCGCCCATGCCCCCTCAATGAGGAGAAATTGTTATGCCCCTTACTTCGGGTCCCCTCCGGGATGGGCATTCTTTTTTACCCGCCGGGTTTCGTCAAAACTGTCTTCCGGGGACATTTTCTTTTTGCCTCCTTGGGGGTACTTTTTGCGACCCGAAAAGGGAAGCTGGGGCCGGGGCTCCGACCACTTTGAGGCAGGGTAAAAAAGATTGGGAGAGTATTGCTCCCAAATTTCGTGCTGGGGGGTTCCGTCTGGAAGAACGACCCGCTCTTGATTCAATTTAATTTGGGGTTTGCTACCAGTGAAGGGTTTATTGGGGCTTACCCTACCCCTGGACTTTGATGAGGCTTTTGGCATTAGCCGTTTTGTCTGGCAGACGTTTTAGGGAGAAGTCGAGGAAGGGTAACAACCGGGGTTCACTCCATTTACCCTACGCCCCAGTTTCCCGGGCTTTTTCTGCTACTCTGCTAGGGACCTAGGACTTCTCGTCTATCCGGGAAATGCTTCTACTTGGAAAGAGGCACGCATCAGGGAGGCCCAAGAGGGAAACCCCATCGGAAAACCCCCAGCCCTAGGGGATTTGAGAAAGATCACCTAGGTGAGCAGGGATTTTTCTATTTACCCAAAAATTGCTGCTCCCATTAAATTTCAACTTTTCGCTGTCTGGTTCTGGGATGGATGGCCGCCAAAAACAGGAAAGCGAAAATTTGCGAAAGTAATAGATTATCTGTAAGAATGTCACCTAAACCGTGATCGGAAAAATTTCCCATAAGCCAAAAAAACCCTGCCCATTTTCATTTTGCTGAAATATCCTCACCCAATCAGGAATTTAGGGGTATCTTTTTAAACGACTGGGATTGTATTCCCCTCAGACACATATATCTGTCTCACTCTCTCCTCCTTTGTACACATTACAGACATGACAGCTACTTCATACAGTAACACTTTTATCATCTCCATGTGGTGTCTGCACTTCCGGGGTTTTTG
>JAODAL010064090.1:0-18902 GCA_025379985.1 Phyllomedusa bahiana
CTGCCAATGAACAATGGGGGTTGGGGTGAAAAATGAAAAAACACGAACCCGTTATGTTTTTCATGATAAAACGAAAATTTTTTTGCCCCTTTTTCAATTCACCTGTGGTGAAAATAAATTGGCTTTTTTAAAATTTTTTAAACGTGGATGCGCTTCAATGAACAATGCTGGGTTTTGAAAAAATTAAAAAAACACGAAACTTTTAAAGGGTTTTCTTTGATAAAAGGGAAAATTTTTTTTGCACCTTTCAATTCCCCTGGGGTTGAATATAAAAAATTACTTTTTTTTAAGATTTACTTGGAATGCGCGTCAATGAACAAGCGGGGTGTGCAAAAGCCCAAAAAACACTAACAGTTTTTTTTTTCCGTATGATACACGTTTTTTTGCACCTTTTTTAAATTCACCTGTGGTGAATAAAATTGCTTTTTTTAAGATTTACGGGGATTGCGCTAAATTTGAACAATGCTGGGTGTGAAAAAGGGTCAAAAAACACGTAACTGTTTTTTTTCGTATAAAAAACGGAAATTTTTTTCACCTTTCAATTCACCTGGGGTGAATATTAGAATTGCTTTTTAAATTTACGGGGAAAGCTTCGCCAATGAAAAAAGCTGGGGGTTCAAAAGAAAAAAACACGTAACTGTTATTTTTTTGGTTTAATTAAACGGAAATTTTTTGAAAACCTTTCAATTCCCCTTTGGGGTTTGGAATATAAAATTGCTGTTTTTAAGATTTACGTGGATGCTGCGCCCAAAAAAACAATGCGGGTTTGCAAAAGCAAAAAAAAAACGTAACTTTTTATTTTTTGGTATAATAAACGGTTTTTTTTGGGCCCCTTTTTCAATTCACCTGGGTGAAAATAGAATTGCTGTTTTAAGTTTTTACTTTGGATGTTTTGGGGTAAAAGAACAATCTGGGTGTGCAAAAGTAAAAAAACCCGTAACTTTTTTTTTTTCGTTGATAAAAGGGTTTTTTTTGAAACCTTTAAATTCCCACCGTGGTGAATATAGAATTTTGTTTTAAAGTTTTTACTTGGATCCCTGCGTAAAAGAACAATCCCTGGGTGGGAAAAAATTAAAAAAAACACGAACGTTATGTTTTGGTATAATAAATTTATTTTTTGCCCCCTTTCAATTACCTGGGGGTAAATAAAAGAATTGCTGTTTTAAGTTTTACGTAAAAATGCGCGTCAATGAACAATGCTGGGGGCAAAAGCAAAAAAAACACAAACTTTTATGTTTTCGAAAGAAAAAGGGTATTTTTTGCACCTTTAAATTTCCCCTTTTGGGGTTAATAAAAAATTTCCCCTTTTTTTAAAAATTATGTGGAGCTGGTTAAATGAAAAAACCCCGGGTTTGGTGAAAAAAGTAAAAAAAACACTTAATTTTTTAATTTTTTTGGTATAAAAAAAACCCGGTATTTTTGCCCCCTTTTTAAAATCACCTGGGGTTGAATAAAGAATTGCTGTTTTAACGATTTACATGGATGCTGCAACAAAAACAAAACTGGGTGCGCAAAAGTAAAAAAACCCACTTAACGTTATGTTTTCGAATGATACAGGGAAAAATTTTTTTGGCAACAAACAACCTTTTGTTTACTACAAGATTGCTGGTTTGAAATTTAACTGCAAGGGATAAATCAACAGCCCAACAGGTGTAAAGGGTAAAATAAAAATGAACACATATCTGAAAATGTATACTGATAATAAAATTGGATTTTTGCACCTAAAAAAGAACCTGCAGTTACTAGAAATGGGTGTGAATCCAATATAATTCAGGGGGCCCAATAAACCAGGAAATTTTTCAATAAAAAACTGTTAATAATAAAGATATTCCATAAAAAGTCTACAAAAAGTTTTGGGTAAAACTTTATCCAGTTTTCTTTATAGATAGAGCTTGTCTGGTTCCCCGGGGGGCCCCCCCTTCTGCCCCCCCCGCCGGAATTTACAGCGGTAATGCTGCTTAAAATTCTCTTACTAACTACAAAAAATTTTAAAATTCTAATATAACAAATTGGAAGGGACACAGCTAATAGTAGAGGTTTCTCTGTCAGAAATAGACAAAATTTCGCTGACTGTTTGCCACGGAGAGCGCAGTCCATCCCTATGAGACGCGAAGACACGAGGCTGAAACAGAAACGCTTTTTCATGTAAAACGGGGTCATGTGTTTTTTTCCAGCCAATCGAAACCAACACTCCCAGCAGGGAAGTCGCAAAAACCCATCTCACCCTCTCTATTCTGTAACGATTTGCGGCCGCCAAATTACAGGAACGCCGAAAAGGGCGCAATTTTTAAAATTATGCTAAATTTTTTAATTTAATTTACACATAACGGAAATTTCGATCACCATAAAAACCTTCCGATTTCAACTTTGTCGATAAAAATCGCCAACACTACAATTTGGGCATCACGAATTCAACTGACCGCAGACTACAGATAGCATGTCTTTAAATGAAAAAAGAATTCATAAAAATAAACCCCTATAAAGAATGTGAAATCACTTTTTTACATTCCAGTTTAAAAAAATGATTTATTTTTTTAGTTTACATTATATGGTTCCCAAATCAGACCATTAAAAATATAGAAGAAAATCCAAAAAATTTCCCAATTTTTAGCAAAAATTTTTGGGTGCAGTCTTTGGGACCCCCCCCACCCACCACCTTTATCATCAAGTTTTGTTTTATATTGAATGAGGGAAAAAAGCATCTAAAACACAAAAACACAGAACAAGAATGTACGGTGTCGCCTGACATGACATCAGGGCTTCCTGTTATCTGCTTTATTCGAACAGAGCCCATGAAAAGCATTGATAGAGCTGTGATAACATTCTGTGCGGGATATCATGGTGCATTATTTTTAAATAATTATTATTATTTTATTATTATTATGATTTTAAGCGCCTTTGTTTCCCGGGGGCCTGTACATTCGAGGGGGTTACATACATTACATAAGTAAAATGGTACAGTGATAAGGGAAATGAAAAATGGCCGACAAGGGAGAGGGGACCCTACCCGCGAGGGCTTACAATCTCCGGAGGGGGGAAAGAAAAGGGGTAGGGGCAACATTTGTGGAGGAAGTGTGACAAGTTTAGTGAAGGTTTTGGGGAAGTGAAAAATGGGTTTCGGGGTTGCTTTGAAGCTGGGAAAGTGGAGGAGAGTCGATGTTTGGGGGGCAGCGATTCCAGATGTGGGTGAAGCAGGGGAATTGGAAGGGTTTGTGTGAGGAGCTGATAAGGGGGAGAGCAGAGGAGAAGGTCCTGTGAGGAGCGGAAAGTGCGGGGGGGGGAGTTTTTGGAAATTAGGGCAGAGATGTATGGGGGGAGAGGCTGGAGACCCTTTGAGGTCATGGTTAGTATTTGAAATAAATTTCGCGGGGCAAGGGGAAAGCCATGGGGGTTGAAAAGGGGGGAAGGGGCAAGGAGTAGCGAGGAGAGAGGGGATTAAGACGGGCACCCGAGTTAAGGATGGATTGGAGGGGAGCGAGGGTGTAGCTGGGGGCCACGAAAAGGATGTTGCAGTAGTCTGGGGGGGGGGGGGGGGGGGGGGGAATGACAAGGGCATGGCCCAGCATTTTTGTAGGTATACCGGGGATGAGCGGATGCGAGAGATGTTTTTCAGGTGCAGGCGGCAGGCGAGGTGGGGGTTTTGGGATGTGTTTTTTGAAAGTTAAAGAATTTTAGGATTCCCCCAAGACAGGGGCTTGGGGGACCATTGAAAGTGTAAGCCTTGCGTAATAGAGAGATCAGGGGAGGGGTGGGTTTTGGAGGGTGGAAAGATGATGAGTCTGTTTTCCCCATTTAGTTTTGGAGCGTGAGAGAAAAGGAGGAAATGGAGGAAGACAGTCAGGGATCGGGAGAGTAGAGAAGTGACATCGGGGGCCAGAATGTAGGTTGGGTTCATCAGCATACAGGTGGTAATAAAAAAGCCATGTGATTGAGCTGCCCGGGGCCCAAGGGTGTAGATAGAGAAGAGTAGGGGCCCCAGGACTGCCCCCTTGGGGAAACAACAGAGGTGGCCGGGGGGGGGGAGGGGGAGCAAGAATGGAGACGCTGAAAGCCCGATAGTGGGGTTACGAGGAGTTCCAGGAAGGCCAAGTCCGGATCCCGAGGGAGGAGGGGTTTTTGTAGCAGGGGAATGGTCGACAGTTTTCCAAAGACAGGGGAAAAGGCCCAAGAGGAGGAGCCAAATAGTGGCATGGGGTTTAGCAGTTACAGATATTATGACTTTGGTTAGGGGAGTTTTGGTAGGTGGTGGGGTCGAAAACCAGATTGAGTGGGTCAAGAAGAGTTGGAGGAAGGTGGGAGGGCACTGAAGTAGACGGCTGCTCGAGGGGTTTTGGGAAACAAAGGGAGAGTGAGATGGGAATAGTTGGACAGAGAAGAGGGGTCAAGGGTTGTTTTTTTTAGGGTTGGATATAGTAGCATGTTTTAAAGGGGAGAAGGGGAAAATGCCAGAGGTTATGAAGGGTTTAAGAGATGGGGGAGTGCTGGGATGTAGAGGCACTGAGGTTGGATGAGGTGGGATGGCGTGGGTCAAGACTAAGGGAGTGAGGTTGGTTTTGGACAGTAAGGAGGAGAGCTTGCATGAGTGACCGTGGGGGAACAAATTAAGGGGAAGACAGGTTGCAAGGGTAAGGGAGGGTGGTGGGGACGCGGGCTGAACTTTTTTGATGAGGTTGATCTTCTGGGGGAAGTGAAAAGGCAAAAATCATTGCGAAAGGGGGATGGAGGGGAGGTGTTTGGGGGGACGGAGAAGAAGTTTAAGGTTTTTTAAAAATTGTTGGGGGGTTGTGGGGCAGGGGGGAATTTAGGTTTGAAATATTTTGTTTGGGGAGGCGGTGCGGACTTAAAGTCTGCATAGTGTTGGGAAAAAGGCAAAGTCATCAATGGAGTGATGTTTAAACTAGAGCCACACTTTTGGGGGTGCAGCCCCCGGCCGGATTGTCTCTCCCCATACCCTGTTGTAAGGAAGGGGCAATGGTGGTTTGGGGGAGCACTCTGGGGTCCCTGTCATTCTTCTGTTTCCTGTAGATTTGTCCTTACCAGAGATTGAAGAATGACTAACATATTCAAATGGGAATAAGATCAAATTTTTAAATAACCACTGCACACTCTGTTACTTATATTTTCCTATGAAATTATAGAAATTAATGAGGGGAAGGGGTTTTTTTACGGCTTGTTCACTGGTGAGAGGGAAATCATAACCCCGCTGACAATGAAACCTGCTGCATCTCTTCTGTCACTTTACGATTTAAGAGTGAAAAAAAGACCATATCCCGATCAGTGGAAAAGGTCTGGGACTCCTGTTTCTTCTGGTTGCATATTGATAAGAAGCTTTGGCCCTTCTTTGGTTTTTTTTGGTACCAGTGTAAGTTTCTGCCTAATCAGTACTGGCTGTACATGAGATGGTGATGTATCTCCCGGGACACAGAGATAGAATCTGGAGTCTGAGTCATCACAATCTCTCCACGGGATCCTGAGGATTAGAAAAAGACAGATTCATTAGTGAGAAAATGTCTGGATCTATTCCAAAGAAATCCTGATCTGATGATTGATCCCACTGGATAGATTTCTCTCCACACAATCATGGAAGGATCCTAATCTCTCACCCTGAATAAAAAATGAAGATGACGGCCAGCAGATAACTGAGAAACCATCTTGATGTTTCTGGACTGTCAGATACAAAGTAGAAGATGAGACAATCTGTACAATGAGATATATATAGAGAGTGACAGGGGAGGTTCCAGGAGACGCCCCAGAGACTGTGGGTGGAAATACTGGGGACATGGAAATCCTGTGGTGTCAGGTGATAGAGCAGAAGCAAATACAGAAGAGGAACATTGCCTCCTACTGGGACTCGCAACGCAAGAGCGACCTCACCTGAACACAGCGCAGGTTATACCTAAATGAAGCTTGTCCGAGTGCGAGTTATTATCAGAATAGTGGATGAAAGGGCATTCAGTGACTCTGACATGATATTGCCTGTAACCCATTGGCATTACATGGTGCTCACATAGGGGGCAGTGTCCGCACAGGGCTTGTGCCCATATGATCCCCCAGGAGGGCTGCACCTCTGATCACTGCTTTATATCCCCATAAATACTAATTAAGTAGTGACCCCAGGCCAGGATTCTCAGTTGTACAGCCCAGGGCTCCTCTATGATTATGCCTGTTATATGCCAGAGTATTATACTTGTATAGTAAGTGCCTGTGATCTCCCCATAATCATGACCCTTTACAATCATTCTTATATTCTGTTTTTGATAAGTGTAAGGTGAGAAAATAAGAACCAAGATCAGAATGACTATCTTCATACTTCTTCATAGTTGGATAAAATATTACAAAAAACAACACGTATGTGCAATGAAATGCTGCAGAGGAAAACATCAACCTGTTCTGCAGAGATTCCTCTTCCAGCAGGGGAGGCCAACACCGCTTACTGTGACATCCACATGTAGTGATCATTACAGCGGCTGCACGGGGCACTAACAGTCTGGGAGAATTGTAGAATAAAGAGAAGCCAGGCTTCCCTTACTGGTCCTCATCCCATCCTGGGTCTCCTGCTGGTCTGTGTAATTGGTCAAAGTGGTGTCTGCTAGTAATGGACTCCACAGTCACGAGTGTTTGATATGGACGCAAGAGTTAGCAGACCATAACAAGGGTGCAGGATGTGTCAGAAACAGAGTTCTGTCAGGTCTTATAAGTCACTGGGTCCTTTTTATTCATTCAAGTTTCGGCCTTTTATTAAATATAAACATATTAAAATATAGTACCAGCCATCCTGTGTCAGAATGCTGCTCTACAATAAGACATAACACACCAGGTCCCCAGACACTTATGGATGGAGCCCCAGTGATATAGTACATTAATTGTCGACTTAAGCTTTGCTTCATCTGGATTTTTAGAATAGAGTGCAATGTTTATTCCAGCTGGCACGGTCTTGCTTAAGTGAATGATGCAACCTCTGTCCCCCCCTATCCTCAGCGATGACAGCACACCTTTCCCAGTAGTGATCAGCAGTATCCTCTCCTCTTCCCAGTGTTTCACAGCAGGCATTCCTCCTCCTCAATTCCACCTCAAAAACATGGTCAGACCAAAAAATGCTTTCTAAGGAAGCCAGGTTAAAACGTACCAAAGAACCTGCACAAATCCTGTATGGATACAAAACCAAAAGTTAAGACCATTAATTCAAGAGGAAGGTGTGGAGATCAGCCTAAAACAACACGGGTGAAAACTCTTGTTAACACATTACATCATGATGGTTATAAAATCTCCTGCCGTGCCCGCACGTGTCCCCGTTATACAAGAAAGACCCATGTTCAAGGGCCCAGTCTGAAGTTTGCCAGAGAACAACTCGGGAAGTTCATTATAATTTCAGATAACTTATAATTTGCTCAAACATATTATATTTTCATTTTGGTCAGGATGGGTTTAATTTCAAGATGTAGCTGATTTAACTGCAGTATACTCACAAACTCTTACAGAGAAATTTCTGCCATACACTTAAACTAAAATAAAAAAAATCTCACCCTTTCCCTTTGGTGCCCTGCTGTGGTAAACACTTCCTGGGTCTCTTCCAACCATCTCTGATACACTCCAGTAATAATGTGTCGTGGACTGTGACTATTGGCTGTTGAGTGGTCCACAATACTTTCACAATAAAATCTTTCACTGGGGCCTGATGTGTAAAGAAACTCCAGATACTCCTGGGCACGCCTATGTTGCCATGTGGATGTGTCTAGGGCGATCGAGGGGGAGCTGAGTATATTTGTGGATCACAACCACATTTACGTAGCCACTTAATTAAAAATTATTAGCATCTGAATCCACTGTTAATCTGCAGAAAAAAGATAGCTGCAATCAAACATATTATTATATGTGCAGATAGGTCACAAACACCTAAAAAGTCAGTGAAGGAAAAATTTCGAACAAGTCCTTGACTATTATATATCTGAACCGACCATAAGACCTAAAACTAGCATACACAACTCAGAATTCGACAGAGCATTTGACTGCATGAGTTGTTGAGCTTGCCATTAGCTGCCACAACCCAACAGGCTGGAGTCTATTTCTGGTGTAATGACATCAATTACCTCTGTGGTTGGCGCTGCAGGAAAACCTGAACACTATAGTGGGGCCGCATGTCCCTGAAAAATTTTGGCGTTTATATAACTGACTTATTAGTATATAAGTGATAAAGTAAGCCCAGAAAGTGCATCCATTCAAAACTCTGGCGTCTGGTCACGGAACCCACTAATACAACACCAAATGAGCCCTTATAACGCACAATTGCCCGAAATTGAGGGCACATAGCGTTATCCGTGCCTTAGAATTATCTTTAAATGCGTCTAGACCAAGGCACATTGAGTATAGATGTCGCATAAACATATCATAACTATGTAGGTGTTAAATGCGCCTATGCGGAGGTTCATTGCATTATGGAGGCCTCACAGCTATTTTAGGGTGCATAACAATGTGTCTGTTCCCACCAGAATCATAATTTCACCTTCGTTTATAATTCGTAAATTACAGTACCTGAACTATCGAGACTTAATGTCGTCAAAGTTTTATAGTAGTGGCGCCAAAAACCCCCCAAACCAATGGTGCAAACGTAATAGGTGACCTGTGTGCCCTCTTAGGCCACCAACCATGACACGCCGTACAATAAAAGCCAAAATCATTGCCAGTGCCATAAGCCCACATCAAATACGGATACCGCATTTTTCTATCGAAATTGCCCGAATTATTGCGCAGTCGAACGTAACATTATTTGCGCATTCAGCACCAGACTCGACACATTGTATATGCACCAGACATGTAGATGTTGGTCTGGGTCATTCTAGGGGCGCCACTACCACACGTCACAATATTAGCACAATAATACCTGATTTCTCACACAACAACGAGAATCTTAACTGCTTCTAACGTAGCAGTACCTATTTCATATTGTAGCCTAGTTCCCTAAGTCCTGAGTTTTGTAAATATGGAACCTAATTTTGCCGATAGATGGCAAAAAATGTCCCTTAATTATCTACCAGCTTTATACCGAAAAATAATAAAAGGTAATTTCTTATATAATAATGTATCAAAGAAAATAAAATTTAATTAAAATATAAATTTGCAAAATAAAATTAAATAAAATAATTATTAAATATAAAATTATCTATCAAAACCCCCACAGATGCCAACACGTTCCCCTAAACACATGTATTTCGCATGAAACTCACCTCACCCCAATCCAAGTTCCCCCACCCCACCACCCGCACCCATACCAAACCCCGCACCCCTCCACAGCCCCACTCCACCAGAACTCAATGGCCATCAATACGCCTCGAACTCTACAGTATCAATCACCTATCATTAAACCCTCCATGACGCTAACCGATGTCTCCTGCTGTGGCAGGCTAACACGGCCCCGGTACTCCCGACAAGTACACTTACCCCCGCACCCTTTTTCCTCCCCCGCCCACTCACACCACTGTAATATTATTAGACTGCCAATTTCAGAAACCCATTGCACAGGATGCCGCCAGAAGATGATAATACTCTGGATGCCAGGTAACATTAACCTATACCGATGAGGTTTCGGAAGATTCCGAATAACCCCTATATACCGTTTTATAAACCTGTAAGCACCAACGGGGAACAATTATTTGGTGGCGAGTTGCAGTGGCACCGTGGTACAGTACAGCAGCATACACAGCTAAAATTGGGAATTATACCCACTTCCCCACCCAAAACCACATGATGACACAAACGTTTCCCACTACAGATAACCGTTCAAGTAGCTACGGTGTGATATCAACTCTCCAATCCTGAACAGGAGCATGTATTTGGGGAAGCAGGGGGTAGACCCTCCTTAGGCCTGTAACTGCACCTAAACTAACTAAACTAATATCAGGCCTTCTCACAGTCCAGAGTTCGTTGGCGTGCACGCCTCCTCTGAGGTACCTTAACAGACAAAGCCGTCAATTCCTGTCCTCCGGTGGCAGATCCTGTGAGATGAAGTGGATGGTCCGGCTGTGCATACAGTCCTTCTATCTTAGGAAGCTTGTCCTTCTTGTTCCAGGAATTCTCTTCACTCTCTCTGACTCACTCTTTCTCGGCTGCGATGGCGTCGTATAGACAGACAGGCTCTCCTCTGTCTCTGAACAACAGTGAATCCTGGGCAACCTTTCTTCCTCAGTTACTGTCTCTGTCTGTTCACCTCTGAGTCCTCAGCAGCTTCTCAAATGGCTGCTGCCATGTGCCAGTCCTAAAAACCATGTCCCTCATTGCATAAACTGGAAAACAGGACACAAATCAGAGAAGTAAATGTTCAGAGGGTGCATCTTGTTGCCAAACAGTAGAATACAAAAGATACATTGTCACAACTGTCATACGATGGGATTTTACTTATGGAAAACAACAGTGAGGCTGGCCTACTATCCCCACATCCCAACCCACTAGAAGTTTTGCGATCCCTCGACAACCCCTCCCCACACAAACACGTCTTGTGCATAGTGCCTGGGGGGGTACCCCAGCGTTGGATACTGGGCAACCTACGTGGGGCTATAGTCCTCAGTGGCTTCAGCACTCCCCTGGGAAACAGAGGTTTATTGGCTGCTCCACTCTCTCCCTGGGTGGCAAGATTGTCCCAGCTGGAACCTCAGTTGACACCGCAATGGACAGCCCACCATTCCTCAACTAAGGGAGGCTGCAGGACATGAGTAGTTTCTTCGGTGCGTAGTTTCGGGCACGGTTCCAAAACCTACAGTCACCTCAACAAATATCAGAGCAGATTTTCGTGATGGACCCCCTGACCCTATCGGCATTTTACCTCGTAGACTGGGATTAGCAGGGTTCCACTCTTATCTCTTGACCACATATGGGACCGCCTAACCCACCACCCAACCAACTCCCATATGGCCTCTCGATAGCCTTGACCATAGACCCAATCACCTGGGGCAAAACTGTCTCTCTGCACAGGCCGCGGATAGAATGCACCACTTAGTTTCAGACGCTCTCCTACAACCCTTGTGCCCCATCCGCAGTCGGCGTGCGGTGTTCCAGGGCCCAGGCCGAGGTAACTGGTCTGGATGGAGAATCATATATTACTGGTGCATGTTGAAGATCTCTCAAACTCTTGACCCCGTCTTCCGAACATCAGCATTTGTGGGGAGCAACCAGATGGTACTGTTCACCCTATTGTTATAGGCCCACATCAGCACAGGCATGTACTTCTGGCCACCTAGCCTTCAGGCTGTCCCTCTAAAGTCCCTGCAGCATCGGATAGAGGTTGCGGTTAAACCGCACACAAGCTCCGTTCCGCCAGCGGATGATACGGAAGAAATTACGGAACGCTCAAATCCCATACAACCTGGTAAAGTTCGTCTCATTATAGCCCAATAGGAAGACATGCCCCCTGTCGGAGATTTATCCACTAGAGTTGCACCCCAACACCTGTCATAAAGTGCTTACACGACCGCCTCAGTGAGTCAAGTCTGATCCCTAGTGGGTAACAGCCACGGCATACTATAGTGAAAAAGATCCGTCCATGACCAAATAGAACGAATGCCCAGAGGCAATATACCCAATCTGCACAAAGTTAATTCATCAAAGCACTAGGGTCGTCAGATTGACCTGCTGGTCTGAAATGGAGCCCTCTGTTCAGATTAGCTCTTACCTAAACCCCCAGGTCCGACACAATGAGGCAAGCTTCATACACCATGCTTAACAAGTCCGGGTCAGTAACACAGTCGTTTGACGCCACATATAGTTTTGTCATCTCCCAAAAAGGGCACCTCTCTCATGGGCGGGTTTCCCGATCAGCCAACTGGTCCTAATGACATGGGGATAACAAATCAGTTGTATCGTTTGCAGCAACTTGAATAGTAAGCAGATGGTCCCGGCACAGGAGACCCCTGGGAGAACACCTCAGCATATACCCACTGCCTCAACAGCTTTTGCCCCTCCTGAGTCAGCTGGGCCTGCTCCTCTGGTCAGGGCCAGACCCTGATAACCGGACCCACCCTTCACTGATCTGTTAAATCGGGCAACCATCGTGAACCCTCTGCCAATCATCAACTGTCTTTTTCTCAACACGCATTCGCAAAACGCCAGACGTCACCTCCCCTCTTTAGTGTGCACGTCCGGGAATGCAGGGAATTGGCTAAAATCGGTACATATTCAGTGTCTCTCTAATTTCCTCATCAATGCTGTTTGTGATGGTAGATCTGACTGGGACCCGAGAGAGAACAACTGGCATTCCCCGGTATTCTCTTCCCTGACCGGGCAACTTAATGTCGGAATTGGTATTTTGAGAGTCGTGCTGTGCCAGAGATGCTCGAGGGCTCCAACATAGCATTCTCCAAATTCCCAATGGGTTTGTTGTCGGTCAAGACCAAGTCACCCCTCTGCACCGTCAGTACTCTGCGAAACTTTCAGTCATGGCCCAACCAGGCCAACAGTTTCCAACATAAAGAGCTAGTAATTGTCAGATTGCGCTCTGACTCCCGCTAATGACCGACTGCATAGGCAATTACACTCTCTCGCCCCTTCCTGGAACCAGGGATCAGCACCAGTGCCCAACCCATGAGTAGACTACCATCAGTCATAGCAGCATATAAGGGGGTGTCGAACCGGCGCGTAGGCCAGATATTGGAGCACTGGTACAACGCCTCTTTCACCGCTTTCAAAAGCCCATGCTGCCAAAGGTACCCCACTCAATAGTGCGATCTTTGGACCCCCAGCAGTATCCCTAAGATAGCTCCATTTAAAGGAGCCCGTCCAGATGATTCGAAACGAGTTATAAACCTTCGGTAGCAACCCAGCCAGTCCCAAGAATTCCCGCACCGCTACGTATGTAACACGCCGAGGCCAGTTTTGGACAGCCTCCACCTAGACTGGGGGCCAGCTTTACCCCATCCGAATGTGACCACATGCCCCAAAACTTCTATTGCTTCTGTGAAGAGCTGGCACTTCTTTGGCTTTGTATCTTAAGCCCATAGTCCTCTGTGTCGTTTGTTTTCCAGGAACCTGCCGCAGTATTCCTGAAGATGGTCGTCGAACGAATCCCGTAAACACCACTAACAATCGACCAGATAGATCATCACCAACTCACAGTTAAGATCCCCTAGCAGTGTTCAATATCAGCCGCTGGAATGTCCCTTGGGCATTGGAAAGGTCCAAAAGGATGCACCGGATTGAACTTGTAGAGTCCCATAGGCAGAATGATAGGCGGTATTTGCCCTATTCCTTCTCAGCCCCATTGTACCTGCCGGGGGAATCCCTCTTGGCCATTGTCGAGGGTCGAAAAGAACTTTGGCATGGCCTCGGAGCGACAGCGACTCTTCAATCCGCGGGAGGTGAGTAGGCGTCACTAATGGGACCCTGGGCATTTAGCTTCCTGTATCTACACAGAACCTGAGACTGCCATCTTTTTTTTCGCGGGGGACCAAAAATAATACAGGGGCGGCCCAGGGACTTTGAACTCTCTTGAATCACCCGTTGTCTCCATCATTGCTGGCCATCATGTCTTTCCCACTTCCTGGTAAATTTTGGGGCGGGTATGTCAGTTACCGGTTCTGTGACGGGGCAAGGCATCGCCTGGTGGGGATTTTAAGCTCGGATGGTGAAGGCACACCCGAAGTCTTTATCACAGGAGTCTCGAAACGCCTCTGGGAATTCCCAGAGGGTATCTTCAGCAGCTGTTGTTAGCCCTGGAGTCAGGGTCTCATGCGGTCAATTCCCCTCTAGAGCCATAATCACTCGGCCATTCCAATCCCCGTCGGAGTCTCGTCCCTTCTGAAACGCTACTGCAAATGATTTCCATGAACGACCTCTTGTCGGGACATAGCGTGACGTCCCCCCCCCCCCCCTCTGGGCCGGGAGATAGCTTCTCCAGTAACATGGACTTCGGCTGAGTAGGGTATACGCTAGTAATGGTCAACTCACTGTCGCCATGACGTTGAGACCATCTTCACGGGAACACATCCCCTCGTTCCACATGGCAAGTGGCCCGAGCTACCTGTAGGTCTGGTTCTTGGTGACTCATCGCTTTGAGAACTGGTTCAAACAAGACTTCCAGCCCATTCAACTTCCGGTCTGGTTTCCCACCGGCAGCAAACAATATTTTTTTTATGTTTTCGTGGCGGGATCATGATCAGGGCTTTTCGCTGACACCTTTAACATGCCGAATGGGTCGACTGGATGTGGGGCACTTCTGCAGACTGCAGCACCTCACCATCTGTCCGTAGTGACCCTTCTGAGTGGGGATATGGTTGCGTGTTGGCCCGCTGCTAATTTTAGGCCCCTCTTTGCATAGAGGTGGTGATCCAGTCTCGGAGCACGTTCAGGCCCGAGGATCAACATCCACTCCCCTCTTGGACGTGGTGATCCACCACACCGTCCCTTCTTGCCCATTTCTTGTCTCACACATTCAGACCTTGCATCCAAACTATCCCTTCGTACATCCAGCTCCACCAATGTTGGCAGCCGTCATGCCTAATGAACACTGCCATCTGTCTGGCTCCATCATGTGCCGCTGAAGTGTCTCTCACATGAAACCAAGGCATCTGGGTACACACTGACCCAGAATCAACTAGACAATAACCTTTCAGCCTTCTAACTCTGCATCCATAAACAGGACTACAGGCGTAGGATCGTACTCCATCATGCAAGGCTTTGGTTTCTGTTGCCCCACTCACAGGACGCCCAGCTACAGTGTCAGATTGGTATTAAACCCCGGCTTGCCTTACACATCGGCGAAACTCTACTGGCGATGTTGGCCATACTGGTTGACATCCCCAGCAGGAGTGACCCCTAGGACCTCTGGCACACCATGTGGAGCCTCTTGCGGCAAGACCCCGTCGATGGAACTGCTCTGAAAGGGGTGTCTGCGGGAATGTGAAGTCACATCTGGAGCTTGTGGCTTGTTCTGTCTTCATCTGGGACACCCAAGCCGAAGTTCTCTCAACTCATGTCTCGTCAAAGCCTGGGATCACAACATGATTTAAAGACTCTTTCCTGGTGTCGCCCACCGTTTCACTTGCTTGCTTTTGGTGCAACTATCTACGTGCCTTTACCTTATGTTGGCATGGGTTCCTATTCCCTCTCTAACAAGCGGCTAATTAAGACACTGTAAAATGGCAGGTCAGCCTTCAAGCGGGTCATCTCGCTGCGGTTAGTCCCGTAATGATTTATTGTACAGTCCCACAATGAATTGGACATCTGAGTAGCTTATCTACTGTCAGGGAAGGCCCCCCAAAGCCACTGGTTCTCGGCCACCATATGCTCATCTATGAAATCCCTCAGGCAAATAAGACTGCATAGAAGGGTCACACCCTCACTTTGCGGACTGTTGAGGAAGTAACTATTCGCAGTAGCACCACTTGGTACACCCCGCCTATGGGGCCCTACCAGCAGAGAGAATATTTTTCTCCAGCGTGTCCCATACAGTACTCTGGACCTCACCATTACTGTCCTGCCTAACGTCCCCTCCAGGCCTCCCAGGGCTTATCCTCGCCCCCATTCCAGAGCAAAGATAACAATAAGTTTAACTGTCGCCTACGTACCCTTTTCCGTCCAGTATCCTGCAGTGGTCATGTTTTTCGCCATCAAAAATGGGTAGGGTAATGCAATAGAGGCCCTAAAAGGTGACATAATCACTTGGGAGGGTATTGTGGGGGCACCTTGACTATTGGCTCTGGTGCCGCGCCCCCTTGACTCGGGGGAAGATCCCCACCGTAGCTCTGTCCATAACGATCGCTGTAGTCCTGTCAATGACTACGCCAAGTTGTTAGCCCGATTACCGAGGGCAGTTTACCGGGAATACAACGAAATCACGGCTAAGAACACGACTCCAACACCGAGCTCAACAACGTTTGTTTTACTGAATTTTCTGAAACAAGAATAGGAGAACAGATATCCCCCAAATACAAATTTACAAATACGTATCCTGCCCCAGGTGCTTGCACAGCGAGCCGCCAGAAAGTTTATCTCTGGATGCCTTATGTGTAACTTTTACCTAACCATGGGTATTCGGAAAGGCTGAAAGACCCCTTAACCATTTTAATACCTATGAGCACCAACGGAACAACTTGTGTGTTGTGGGCAGTTGCAGGGGCACTTGGTACAGCCCTAGCAGCATACACATCTTAAATGGATTATACCCACTTCCCTCCCAAATTACACATGAGACACAAACTTTCCCTCACAGATGAACCGGTTCAAGTAAAGCCTAACGTGTGATATCAAACTCTCGAGCAAGTCCTTAACTAGGAGGAGTATTTGGGAGAACCCTCCTTTGGCCTGTAACTGCATCCGCTGGATGAACCTTAAATAGAGATGGCCGCAAATCCTGTCCTCCGGAGCAGGATCCTTGTGGATGAAGTGGATGGTCCGGCTGCAGACAGTCCTCTCTATCTTGGCAGCTTGTCCTTCTTCTTCCTCTTGTCCAGGAGTTCTCTCTTTCTTTCTCTGCGATGGCGTCTGTATAGACAGTCAGGCTCTCCTCTGTCTCTGGAACAATTGTGAATCCTGGTTCCTTTCTTCCTCAGTTACTGTCTCTGTCTGTTCTCCTCTGAGTCTCAGCAGCTTCTCAAAATGGCTGGTGCCATGTGCCAGTCTTATAACATACAATACATGGAAATCCCTAAAGACCTAAATAAGCATTTATGCTATCTATCATACATTAAAAAAACTTTGAGATTCTTAGTTCACATGTTTTTGATCGAAAAATGCTTAAGCCACCCATGAACTTACAACTTGATCTCAGGTCGGGTGGTCCTACGCTATCTTTAACCTCTAAAATTATGAGCCAAATTCAGGCCTCTCATTGTGTCAACTGACCTCCATTATCCAGAGAGAAAGCCGTAAAAAAACACCAACCTTGCAAGCTGCACTCATATAACAGCCTGTGAAAGTGGGCGTGGTGCAGGAAATCAAAAGGGAGGCATCCCTTCCTCCCTATATAGATAAAAATCAATATATGCCAAATACAACGTAGAACTATATGCAGAACTATATTTGGCATCTATTGCTTTTTATCTATATAGGGAGGAAGGGATGCCTCCATTTTGATCAAAAACATGTGAACTAAGAATCTCAAAGTTTTTTCAAATCTTATACCATGTCCCTCATTTGCATATACTGGAAACTGGACATAGCGGCATCTTGTGGCCAAACAGTAGAATACAAAGAAACATTTCACAACTGTCATACATGGGATTTTACTTGGAAAACACAGTGAGGCTGGCCCACTATCCCACACAAACACATCACAGCAGGCTAAAAATAAAAGGTGTCAGAATAGCATGTCAGTGAATAGAAACTATGGTAGTGATCTTGTGTGTTGTACAGCAAGACCTGTGATGTGCCGGCTTTTACTGTATATCACATTTGCCTTCTTACTAATGTGCCAAAGTTCCACAGCGTGCCAAACACAGATGAGAGGCGCCTCCAACCTTAGGCACATTTTATGAGCGCACATTCACCACTTTCATATATTCAGGCGAATTTTTCACTGGAAAAAAGATGCAAAAAATGGTCTTGATACGGCAAGTTTCTTACATATCGCCCTTACTGCAGGATTACCTGACCGATAACCGGTAGGTCCCACCCTATGATAATGTTATTGTCAAGGTAACCTTCATAGGTAGAGATGGGCGAATCGATTCTAACGAAGTGGAATTCGTTTAGAATTTCAGGAAAACTTCGGTTTTTGAACGAAGTCGAAGTTTGGGGTACTTCGGTGTGAAAAGAAGTGTGCTTTTGATTGATAAAATGGCTGTGAGCACATGGCGTACATGGCGCAAAGCACTTGGGAGGAAGAAGGGCATAGCCTGCATGACATGTGCAGAGCTGAAGCCAATCAGAGACCGGCGGGATTCTGTGACATCACCGCACTATATAAGTCCGGGCGCGACGCCGGGAGCTCACACTCCTCTCACTATACTGATCAGGGAAGGTGCTGCCGCGGCTGATTGTGATAGCTCTCACTGAAGAACGATTTTTATAAAAGCGATTTTTGTGGGGTGTCTCAGCTTGTCTCAGAGACTGTTCTATTAATGTTCTATTTCTGATTTTTTGGGGTATTGGATCTGAAAACCAGTGTGCGTCCACTGCAGTGCATATACTTTCAATATCCAAGTGGGTCTAAGCCAGTTCCTGTTGTATTCATTTAAAGAAAAAAGTGTTTTTTCAATACAAAATACCACTTCATTTTTGGCTGCTCAAATTTTATTTCGCAATTTTTCATCCAGGGGGTTTAAATTTAAACGTTGTTTTGCTGGTGTGCTGACCCAAGAAACCGTCATTTTAAAAACCAAAAATATATACATTTTCTGTAGCATAATTCACAAGCGAAGGTAATTACAATTTTATCTCTTGATGTATGGCGTAGAAAACACGCAATTGTAACACGATACAAAGCTACTTGTTTGTGGGTCTAAATTGTTTGGCTAATTTTAAATCCAGGTGTTAATTAAGTGTTGTTTTGCTGGTGTGCTGACCCCAAAAAACCGTCATTTTCAACGCCAAAATATAAAATTTTTCCTGTAGCATAATTCACAAGCGAAGGTTAATTACAATTTTATCTCTTGTTGTGTGGCGTAGAAAACACGCAATTGTAACACGCTACAAAGCTACTAGTTTTGTGGTGGCCCAATTGTTTGGCGCAATTTACATCCAGGGGTTAATTAAGCTTTGTTTTGCTGGTGTGCTGACCCCAAGAAACCGTCATTTTTCAACGCCAAAAATTTTACATTTTTCCTGTAGCATTATTCACAAGCGAAGTTAATTACATTTTATCTCTTTTTTGTGTGGCGTAGAAAACACGCAATTGTAACATGCTACAAAGCTACTAGTTTTGGTTTTCTCAATTCTTTTGCGCAATTTACATCCAGGGGTTAATTTAAACGTTTTTTTGC
>JAODAL010064091.1:0-18902 GCA_025379985.1 Phyllomedusa bahiana
CGCTGCAGCACAAATTAAAAAAATAGAGAATGTTTGTAATTTTTTAAGGTACTAAAACATAATTCAAACCTTACATATTTGATATTATCAACCTGCAAAATACATATAATAAATCATTTCTACCGAAGAGTAAATACCTTAGAAACAAAACCCTGCAAACATGGCACAAGTATGGTTATTTTCCCATTTTTCCCCACTTAGAATTTTGACACCATTAGAAAGTATATCTTTCTTTGCAAAATAAAAGCCCTTATATATCTATGTAGATGAAAAAAAAACAAAAAAAAACTTATAGCTCTTGGAAGGAGGGAGGAAAAAAATCTTAGAGCCATATTTTTATAACCAGGAAGGGGCAGCTGTTCCTACAGGGAGGAGGCAGGACAGTTTGTTACTTACCATCCTTGCCTTCTCTATTATATTTACAGTGCTCAGTGAGCGCTGTAGATACACAACAGTGTTGCAGGGGGTGTAATGCAAGGCTTTCTTCACACCCTATGTGACGCTGGATCTCCTGGATCTCCTGGGTCGGAAGCCTAAGCTCCTGTCCCAGGAGATCCCGGGAGCTGTGTACTGGCGTAAGCGCCGTGATGATTTCACGCCGCTTACACTGTACATCAGCTCCTCAGCTCTCAGACCTGGCCGCACAGCAAGGGAACCTGGAGAGTACCTTTTCTTTTCTGTTCATTAGCTACAGGGTGGAAATAACTATATAGTTACAGGGGGAAACTTACTGTCTACAGGGGGCAACGTAGTGACGACCGGGGGCAATTACTTGGCTACAGGGGGCAACTTACTGGCTACAGGGAGCATCTACCTGGCTATCAGAGGGCTACAAGGGGCAAATAACTTCCTACAAGGTCCTATATAACTACATAATAGGGATCTATATTTCTACATATTGGAAGGCTTATATAACTATCTATCTACTTAATAGGGGACCTAGATACCTACCTATTGGGGGACCTATAAGGCGCTATACACTTACTAATGAGGCGCTATACACTTACCTAATTGAGGACTGTCTTCCTAGTTTGGGGCTGTACCTACATACTGTCTTAGGGAATTTAACTACTTCCTATATTGGTATACAAAACAAGACTAAGGGCCATATGTATGAAAACTGTCTAGGTCTAAAACTCACTTTGTTGCCTATAGCAATAAATCAGAGTGCCCCTTTCATTTCTCCAGAACACTATATGGAATGAATGGGGTGCTCTGACTTGACTTGATTTGTTTCTTCTAGCACATCTTCGTCTGTATATATAAAAAAAATTATGTCGCTTATTTTGACTGGTTAAATATAAATATAGACTTAGTAGACAATAAATTGACCACTAAGCTGCTGAATGTTCATGCTGTGCAATGTGCATAGTAAAATAACGTTAGATGAAGAATATAGTCCATTTTAAATGAAATGTAAAAAATTAAATATATTTTTCAAGTGCCATTAAGATATCAATGGACATTGTCCCTGGATTTCTATTCAGGTAGTCAGACTATGCATGCTTTTATTTTCAAACAAAATATATCCTTGACCTTACAAGATTTGCTGTTATTTAGAAGTATGTAGAGCCAAGTTAAGAATGCAGATATATTTTCCTTGTAAATGTATTCGTAATACCACAATACCATAAACTGGGAGCCCTGTATTAAATAAGGAGCATCCTAAGGTTGCATCATTCTGTTCTCTCGTCTTTTTTTTTTTTTTGCACTTCTTCTTGCTTACTTTTTATTGTTAACCTAATTTCAAAAGACAAGGGGACATTCCCTTCGTCTGGAGAAAAGAGGAATCGTCTTAAGAAGAGAAAAGCCTTGTTCACCATAAGAACTATGAATCTGTGGAATAGCCTGCCTGAGAAGTTGGTCACAGTGGGAACAGGTGAGAGTTTCTAGAAAGGCTTAGATAACCACTTACCACTAGTGTTGAGCCAAACTGATAGGAAAATGGTTAGTTCGGCATGAACTTTACTTTTTCCGAACCCAAGCCGAACCAAATTTTTTGCCACAAGTTCGGTATAAAGTTTGGGTTCGGAACAGGTGTTCGGTGCCTTTTTCAGCTGCTTCCTTCAGTTCTGGCAGCCAGCCAATCAGTGCAGGGCGCAGAGGGGGGTAAAAAACGTCACCTCTGAGGGTATAGTGATCTCATAAAAAACATCTGAAACCGGCAAACACTTGTATCTTGTCTGCACTGTTACAACCAGGCGGTGTCATCTTCGTCCAGCATGTAGAGTGGGTGCTGGCTTTTCCCTTATCCTCGGGACCTTTCCTCCTCCATTACGTCTATCAGGATTAGAGAAGGGCGAATTTCCAGAAATTCGCTTCGTTCACTTCGCTGAATTTCCCGACAAAAAATAACTTCGTTCCGAATTACTTCGGGACGAATCACGTTAAAAACAGCTATTTCCAGGCTGCACAGAGCCTGCAGGGTGCTGTAGAACGTTGTGCTATGCTTAAATATGCAGATGGAGCTTCGTTTGATCTTCATACAATGTTGTGTTTTAGTATGGCACGCATACTATGCATAGTATGGCAGTCTTCTGAAGATCGGTGGAAGACTTCTGGAACCTTTACACAACCAGTTTGAACAGGTGCGCCATGCTGGACACATGGACCATCCCTCCTCGGCGCAGCGCGGACACCACCTTCCTCCCATTGTCCGTCACCATGGTTCCGATTTGCAGTTGGCGCGGAGAAAGCCACACATCGATTTCTTGCTGCATGACGCGAAGCAGTTCCTCCCCTGTGTGACTTCATTCGCCGAGGCAAGCCAGGTGTAGAACTGCGTGACACCGCTGTGCCCTACACATGTGGTATGATGGAGCAGTACTTGTGGAGGCTGAGATGGTGGTGGTGGAGGAGGAGGCGGACATTGGCACAGGAGCCGCAGTTTGACAACGTGGAGGAGAAAGCGGCGTCTCCTGTCCAAGTTGTTGGTGTGCCTGGGCAGGAAGCACATTCACCCAGTGGGCCGTAAAGGACATGTACTGGCCCTGACCGTAGTTACAGCTCCAGTTGTCCGCGCTGCCGTGCACCTTGAACAAACCGATTTAAGCTCAAGGACTGGCCCACCTTTTGTTCTACATATTTATGAAGTGCTGGTACCCCGCCTTTTTGGAAAAGAAAATTAAAGGCTTGGAACTCTCCATCTCAGCTCGGCACATGCCATTAGTTCTCTGAACGGTGAGTCCACCATTTGGAAAGGGAGGGACTGCAGTACCAACAACTTGGACAGGAGCACAGTCAGCTGCTGCACCTTAGGATGGTTGGGAGCATACTGTTGTCTCTTTGCAATCGCCTCGCTGAACGACTGCTGGCGCCATGAGTAGCGAGGAGCAGGAACATCTGGACTGGGAGATGATGTCAAAGAGAAACAGCTCCTTTATGCAGAGGTGGTGGAGCCTTGACTGGCTGCAATGGCATGCTGCTGTGATTGCAGCGGCAAGATGGACCACCACATCTGAGCCACGTTTCTCCCAGGCCACCGGATGGTGACCCTGCATGTGTTGACGCAGGGCTGTGGTGCCAACATTAGCTCCCTGGCCACGCTTCACTTTCTGCCCACAGATTCTACATATACCCATATTCGGCTCCTCCGGTGCCAACGCTCCGCACTGAGTGACTACTACCGCCGCGCCCCGGGGTTTTTTCGCTGACCCCCCTTTCCTCCCTTTTTGCCCTTTTGGGCCGAAGGGGGTTTTTTTCCCTTTTGGCCCCGCTTGGCCCCCGACCTCAAAACCGCTGCAAACCCCTGACTCACGACCCACAAACCCAATTTTCTGGCTGGGGGCCGTTTGCCTACGCGCAACTGACCCCCCTTTCTCCTGACATGATGTACCCCTTTTCCCTCACCCGGCTCCCAAGTGGGGGCCCGGCTACATCATCATCTTTTTGTGTTTCATCGTCATGCTGTTCCTTATCCCCGGGCCCCTTGGTATGAGAGGCTAAAACCCTAAACAACAGGACCCCCCATGCCACTCTAAACATCTATACTTTCCCCGGCCCTACTGCAAAAAGCGGGGGATTTTGGGCCCCAAATTCCCCTTTTGCTCCCAAATAGCTGCAAACTGCCCTCCCAAATTTTTTCCCATCCTCGCTATAAAAGGGCCGCGGACCCAGCCCAAACAAGAAGATCTCGGGCGAGGGAACCGTAGGGGAAAAAGAGGGGGGTTTGAGGACAGGTGGGGGCCGCTGACCCGCCCCCGGGCCCAAATCCCAAACAAAAAGGTTGTGCCCTGCGTTCCCACCGACTTTTGGGCGGGGGTTTGTCAAAAATGTCATCTGGGGGGAATGGATGCCCTTACCAACAAATCAAGAATCATTGGGTTGTTTAAAAACAAACAGGGTCCGGGCCTGAACGGAGCGGCCGGTTTTTGGCCTCACCGAGTGACCCATGCTGCACGCCCCCATTGCTTTTCGCGCCCGGGGGCCGGGAAATTTTTTGTCCCCTCCCACTCGCAGGGAAGACCTTGCCCCCCTCTTTTTGTCTGCCATTTTGTTTTTTCTAAAATGTACAGACCCGTTTGATAAGATACCCTAAATATGAAAAATACCCCAACCCTGTATTTAAACTCCAATAAACCCCGGGGTTTAACAAGCTTGGTAACCCCTTTGGGATAAAAATTTGGCCTCCAAAAAATGGGCGGGAAAAAAAAATTTATTTTGTATTCCTTTTAAAAACTTGGTTTTTACTGAAAAATTAAAACCCAACAAACAGGCAAATTTAAACCCTTGGGAAATAAATTATCCCAAACAAAAAATTTCTTCGGGTGGGGGTGAAAAACAAAGTTTCCCTTTTATTTGGTAAAAACCTGCGAACAAGGGTTTAAAATTAAAAACCCCGGGTTTAAAATTTGAGCCAAAAATTTAAAGAAACCCAAACAAACTACAAGCTTTTTTTAGCGTTTTAAAAACAAGGGGCGTTTTTTTCTACGCTACACAACAAGAAAAAAAAATTGAAATTTAACCCTTTTCCCCTTGGGGAATTATCCCTACGGAAAATTGTAATTTTTTGGGGGGGTGAAAAAGAGGGGGAAAAATAAATTTTTTGTCCCCCACACAAAAAAAAAACCGCTTAAAATTTAACCCCTGGATAAAATTTGGGCCCCCAAAAAATTTGAGAAACCCCACAAACTCGGTTTTTTGTAGCGTGTTACAAGGGCCCGGTTTTTTTCACGCAAACCACAACAAGAAAAAAATTGGAAATTTAAACCTTTCGTTTGGGAAATTTAAATCTACAAAAAAATTTGGGTAAATTTTTGGGCATGAAAAAGAAGGGTTTTTTTTTTGTCACCACAGAAAAAAAACAATGTTTAAATTTAAACCCCCCTTAAAATGAAAAATTGCCCCAAAAAAATTCAAGGGAAAAACCCAAACTACGAGTTTTGTAGGTGTTTAAAATTTGGCGTGTTTTTTTAACGCTAAAAACAAAAAAGAGAAAAAAAATTGGAAAATTAAACCCTTCCCCTTGTGAATTTGGTTTTCCCAGGGAAAATTGTTATTTTTTTTTGGGTGAAAAAAAAAGGGTTTTTTCCTTTTTGGGGGTCCCACAGCAGAAAAAAAATTGCAAAATTTAAACCCCCGGGATGTAAATTGCGCAAAAGAATTGAGCAGCCCAAAAATGTTTTGGGAAATTTGTATTGTAAAAACGCTGTTTCCCTTTAAAATGAAAAAAAAAAAGGGGAATTGGCTTAGACCCCCCTTTTGGGAATATTCAATGTGCTGTGAAAATTTTACATTAAAATGTATAAAAAATGAAAGGGCATTTCCCCAGTGGCCGGACCGGGGCTTCAAGCAATACCGCCCAAAAATCAAAATAAAACCATTAAAGAAGCGCCTGAGAAAAGCTCCCCGGAAAAACCAAAAACACAAAAATCCTGTAAAAAAAATCATTTCTTCGGGAAAAATAGTTTAATCACAATCAGCCGGCAAACCCCCCCTGACCAGACAGGGAGGATTTGGAGCCCCAGCGCCCGCCCCCCGGGAATTATATAGTCGGTGACGTCACCGGGGGGCGTCCTAGCTGTTTTTTTCGGGGCTGGGCCCCCCAAAAAAAACCCCCTTTTTCCCCCAAAGCCCTCCCGGGTTTCCAAAGGCCGGGCCCCCGGGGCTTGGGGGGCACCGACGGGCCCCCTTCAGCGGAATGTGCGGGTCCCCGGGAAAACCACACTCGGCTGGGGGCTTCTGGGGAGAAAGAGGAGCGGGGCGCTTCCCTGCCCCCCCAGACAGTGGGGAACCCCGAAAGGCCGAAAACAGCGGCCCCGGGCCGGGTTCCCCCACAGCCCCGGAGGACCCGCCGCGGCCCCCGTGCGCCTCAGCCCGGCACGTGGGTAAAGGAAATGTAAATTTAAAACGCGAAAAATTGGCCTCTCCTGGGGGCCCCAGCGCTTTTGGCCCTTTTGCGTCCGGAGGGCCCGGAAGGAGCGCCTAATCGGCCGGGGGAAAGTTTTAAGGTGATAATGAATTTGTTGTTTTTTTTTAAGGGCGTTTAAACCTTTCCCTCGGGTGCCCCCTATATCCCTGCCTTCCCCTAAAAATGCACCTCCCTGTGGCCCCCATAAACGCCTGCCGTGGCCCCCCAACCCCTGCCTGTTTGGGGCCCCCATCCCCTTTTGCCTTTGGGGTCCCCATATATCCCCTTGTGCCCCAAAATTGTTTTTGCCTTTTGGCCCCCATATCCCCTCCTGGGGCCCCCCCACAACCCCCGGGCCCTGGGCCCCCCAATATACTCCCCTTGGGCCCCTATATGCCTCCCCTTTGGGCCCCCATATACTGCCCAAAAGGGCCCCATAAAAACGGCCGTCCCCCCCATACCCCGGCCTTTTGGCCCCCAAAAATACTGCCTGGGCCTCCATACCCCTTCCCTGTGCCCCATATCCGGGCCCTTGGGGCCCCTTTTATTTTCCCCGGGGCCCCATACCCCCTGCCTGTGGCCCCCCATTACCCGGCCGGTGCCCCCATAACTGCCCCCATTAAACCCCAATAAAACGCCCCCATTTAACCCTAAAAATTTCCCCTCATGCCCCTTTTAAAAACCTTTTTGGGTTCCCCTATAAAACCCCTCATCCCCCAAATCCCGCCTTTTTGGGTCCATAAAACCTGCCCTAAATTTCCCCCTTGGTACCTCCCTTTGGGGGCCCCCATAAACTGCCTGTGTCCCCCAAAAATACTCCCTTTTGGCCCCATATACCGGGCCTGTGGCCCCTATTTTAACCTGCCTGTGGCCCAATATACCTGCCTGTTTGGCCCCCCATATATCGCCTGGGGCCCCCATTTTCGGGCTTCAGGGGCCCCAAATATACCAACCCTTGAGGGGACTGCAAAAACCCAAATTAATTTTAAGAGTTGCTAAAAAAGTAGGTTTCCTAAGATTTTTTTTCCAAATCCTCGGGGACGTTTATTGGCCCGGGAGCAATAAAAGAAAGGAAGGGGTGGGAACCCGGGGAAATGGAAAAGAAAGGGAAATTTGAAACGATGCTAACAGAAAAAAACTCCCCCGGGAGTCACTAAATGTAACGCAGAGAAAATCACTTTTTTTTTCCTCCCAGACCTACATAAAAATAGTACCCTTACCACTATCGGGTTCCCTTTTAATGGGGGTAATATAGTCTCTGGGGGCCTGTGTGAAAATTGGAAAAGTCCGGGTGGGGTTGGTTCATTTTCCTTTGGGCCCCTTGGCAGGATTATTTTTGGGGGTTTTTAAGAAAGAATATTTTTTGGGGGTCTTGGGGTTTTGTGGGAGGGATTTTTAAGAACAATCCCTTGCTTTAAATTTTTGCCCCATGTGTAGGGATGTGTTTTGGTGACTGTTTTTAGGGGTATTGCCAAAATAAAAGGTGAGAATTCTGAAAATAAAAAATTTGTAAAATGGTGTTTTTAAACGGGGTAAAAGGACTGCTAAAGGGGGGTTTGGAGGGGATCGGGGTGGGATGTGCAAAAATTAGTGCCCAGGAACAAAAGGGTTTTTTTCTCGTAAAAAAACATCCCAGTTCACAATGGGGCCCCCAAAAATGTCATTTGAACCCACCCCCCTCCCAAAAAAAAACCACAAAGGGCCCCAGCCCCATTTTTTAGACCCAAAACGCCCCGGGACTCACAGAATTCCCGGGGGCTTTTTGGGTTTCATCTTTTCACATAGAGGGGCAGGGAAATTTCCCCCAGAGGCAAGGGCCCCAATCTTTCCCTAAAACCCCCGTGCCCCGCGGGCCTTTTTAAAAATCAATCAAAAGCAAACTTCTTCCCCCCCCGGCCCAAAAACCCCCCCAAATTTCGATTTCTCTTTCAGAACCGAATTTTTCCCCCCCTGAAATTTCCCATTTTCTTTAGAATAAAATTCGCCCATCTCAAAATCAAATATCTCAAAAGGGACGTAAAAAATATTTTACTTTAAATTTTTTTACCCGAACCCGGGTCTGTTTTTTAGTTAAAAAAGGACCTGCACAAATTTGTTTTTACCCGATCCAGCTTCTTTTGATTTTAACATTCCCGTTTTTTTTAAGACACCCCTTCCCCGCGGTTTGGGGAAGGGAACGCTTTGAAAAAGGTTTTCATTGTGGGGGTTTTTTTTTCCCCCCCCCTTTGCTTTTGGATGGGGGTTTGTCTTGTCTAATTGGAAGAGGGGTTAAAATGTCCGTTATTTGTGTCATTTGGTCTTTTAAATTTAAAAGTGTTTCCCAACTTTTTGAGTACGGTGAAGGGGTTTATGGGGTATTTTCCGGTTGGGGTCCCCTTTTTGGGTTTGGCGGGTCCCCCGCTTTTCACAAGAAAGCAAAGTAATGCATAATAGGGAAAAATTATCATTTAAATTAAAAAAGGGTTTTTTTATTTTTATTGTATTTTAATCTACCCCCTAAGGTTAGTTATTTTGTGGTTTTTTTGGTTTAATTTTTTATGAAAATTGGGGCGTTCTACCCAGGGGTTTTCTCCGCCTATTTTATTTTTTAAATTTCTTGTAGTTTTGAAATAGAAAAAATTTTTTTTATTTACCACTTTTTAAATTTTTTAAGCCCAATTAAACATTTTGTAATAGCAAATAAAAAATAAAACCCCCCGTTTCCCGGGGTTTTGCTTAAAATTATTAGTTAAGGCTCTGCCTTTCTAAATTATTGATCAGTGAAACGAATCACTAACCTGCTAACTCAACCTAGTAAGACTGTAGTCTCTGCATTTATGGCTGCTTTGTAAGGTATGCATCAAAAATTGTTTTCATGACGTTTCTGTTAAACATTTGCTGTTACAGCCTATTGGATTATAGATGTCTATAATATACGTTCATTACAGACATCCATTACCCATAACCCAAATTGTATAAGAAAAACCACAACAAGCCCATCACACTCAGGGGGGCCCCTAAGAGATGCGAAAAACCCCGAATTTTGGGGGAATTTAAAAGGATTGCATTGTTGCTATATTATACTATATGTATGAAGCTGCAGTTCTTAGAACACAGTTTTGACCTAATTGAGTGAGCCCATCTACCATGTCAAAGTAACCTTAATAAACAGTACCTAAAGTTTTCACCTCCCCCCTCTAAATTAAAAACCCGTGCGGGCAAATTTTGGGTCGTTTTTGGGAAATATTGCATTTAGAGATGCGCTTTTTCCCCATCTTAAAGGGCAAAGGGCCCATTATTTTTAAAAATCCTTTCTGGGGGGCCACCACACCCTTGCAAACGAAACGATCCAAAGGGGATGGGGAAAAATGATTTCCACTTGGTTTTTGTTTCGTTTACTTTTAGGGCATTTTATGAAAAATACCACCCGATATGTTCGGGAAAAATTCAACCCTTTAAAATTGAAAAGGGAAAGGGGGGAGAACACCCCGGGAAACCCGGGGGCCAACCTCCGCTCAATTGGGCCCCTTGGGCTAAATACCCCTTTTTAAAAAGGGGCCCTTAAAAAAATAAAAAAAAAGGGACAAAAACCAAAAATGGCTAACCCCCTTTTTTATTTTAAACTCCACCCCCTGCCTTTATTTCTATCAGTCTAGCTGGATCTTTTTTGGGCCAAAAAAAATTAGGGGATTTTAAAGAGCCGGGAAAGGGAAATTGTTAAAATTTATGTTTTATCTGATGGGGTTTTCCCTTTTGACGGGGGAAGGGAGGGGCTCACACAATTTTTTAAAAAATTTACAGTCAAAATAAAAAAGGGTTTGGGCACCCCTATTTAAATTTTAAATTCATTTTTGGGTTCAAAATTTTTGGGGTGTTTGGGCAAAAGCCATTTTTCAATTTGATATACTAATAACGGATGGACACAGAAAAATATTTCCGGATTAAAAATTGGGGGTTTTTAATTGTCCCCTTAACACAAAAGGGTAAAATTATGCTTTTAAAAAAAAAATTTGACCAGGCAAAGAAAATGGGCACCCCAACAAAAAAGGGACAATTAAAAAAATTTAAAATTTCCACCCTTTTGCAAAAAAAACCAGCCTCTAGTCGTTTTCCTGTACTTTTAAATTTTTTCCCCGGGAAAATCCTGGTTTGAAGGAAATTTTGACCCCCCTCTTTACAAAACAATTAAATTCATTTTTAATTTTGATGGGCCCGAGAAAGGACACCCCTTTAAAATTTACCCCCACAGATTTTTCCCAATGATTTCATTTCTGGGCTGGAGGCCTTTCCCAGAACATTGAAAATTGCCCCCTTTTCCAGAATCCCCTGAAAAATTTGGAGCTGTGTTTTGGATCTTTGGTCTTGGGGAAAAAATCCATCCCCGGGGGGAAACCCCAACAAATTTCCAACACTGTTTCCCTTGTACATTAATTCTGAAGAATCTGCTGATACTTTTTTTAATCCCACCCCGAACCCCAAACTTCCAGAAACCCCGGGGGGCCGGAAATTGGCCACACAGCCCCAAACATGATGGAACCCCCACCCAAATTTTACAGTGGGTACAAGTGTTTTTTCTTGGAAACTGTTTTTTGGGGACCCCCATGAAATTAAAACCACCCTTTTTGTATGACCAAACAACTCAAACCTTTTTTAAAACGTCCCCCAAAACCTTTTTCCAAAATAAGCGGGTTTGCCCCAAATTTGTGCTTTTGAAACCCTTTCAGGCGACTCTTTTGGGGGCCCGTGCTTTCAGAAACGGCTTTTTTTCGCATCACTCTCCCAAAACAGCTTCTCCTTGCAAATTTTTCCCTGTATTGTTGACCGAAAAAACAGGGGACACCCATCTGCAGCAAAAATGTGCACCCCTTTTTGGAGGGGGTCTTTTGATTGCCCTTTTGACTGTTCTCCCCAAACCCTTCCCTTCTCTCCCTTTTCTGATTTTTTTCCCCTTGGGCCCTGTCATTCGGGGCTTAACAAGAATTTCCCCCAGGGGTTTTCCCATTTCCTTACATTTTTCCTCACAAGTGGAAACGGACGGGTTTAAATTTTCTGAGACAATTTTTTGAAATCCTTCCCCTGAACAACTATTTTTAAAACAATCTTTTTTTTGCAAAATCATTTGAAGTTTTTTGAGGAGCCCATGATGCCACTCTTTACGGAGATTCAAATAGGGGAAAAAAACTTGGGAATTGGCCAACCCTTTAAAAACCTTTTCTCATCATTTGGGTACACCTGGTATGAAGTTTTAAAAACTCAGTGGGTTTCAAAACCAATTTTGTTCTTCAGAAAGTTATAAAAAATAGTTTTGGAGTATTCAAAACAATAAAATTTTTAAGGGGAAACCCCCAAAAATTTTTTCACCAGTCAAAAATTAAAATTTAAAGCATAATTGGGACATTTTGTGTTAGACAAAAAAACCCCCATTCAAAGCGAAATATTACTGTGTCCCAAACATTTTTTAATTTTATTAAATTGAAATGGCTGTTGCAAAAAACCAAAATATTTTCCCAAATAAAAATGATTAAGATTAATAAGGGGCCCAAACTTTTTTTATATGACTTAAATGCTAAAAAAATCAACTTTTATACATAAAATAAATATTGGGAGTAATGCAACATGTAATTTTTCATTACAGTTTTGGGGGAGTTGCTGACTTTTTCCTTTTTTTTAGTAGGGTTTTTTGGGGTCTATTTAACAAAGTGGTTTTTTTCCCCTTTTGAATTTATCCCTTTAGCCCTGTCCAAAAGCTAGCAAGGGGAAACCCGACCCCCTATGGGAGGATTTTCAATCCCCCACCCAGTCAGCACAGAAAACAGACAAAGTTTTATAAAAGTGCAAAGAACTGCAATTTCAGGTATAAATCATGGCCAAAAGCACAGTCTCTACCATACCTAGTGGACAGAGGACTACGCTGCAGCCTGAACAGGCATGGTCGTAACACATGCATTAAAGGGGATTTGCCAGGGAAACAAGTTTTTTTTACCCTTCCTTTTTCAGCACAGGGAAAATGTCAACAAAAACCCGGGCTGGGGTCATGAAGCTGCAGGGGCCAGAGAGGAGGGGGATAAGGAGTGAAAGGAAAATTTAAAGGGGCGTTCCCCAAAAATTAAGTGAAAAAAATAAACCGTACAACAGGGGGTTCTCAATACAAACCCAAAACACATCATAGACTGCCTTAAAAAATCATTCATTTTTCCCGTCATCAATAAAAGTTTTTTCACGCAAGCGCCGGGCCCGGGCACCCTGGGGCCCTGTCTAGTGGGAAACTTTTTAGGTAACTAAGGGGGATTTAAAAAAATGCTTTTAAACTCTCAGATTTTCACTTTTTTTAATCAAATATATTTAGAAAAGTGATTAAATACCCATTTTTGGGGGTTTTCCCAAAGTCAACCCTTACATGGTGGGAAAACCCCTTTAAAATTTTTTTCTATAACTTATTTTAATTTTATTGAAAAAAACACAGGGAATAAAGTACCTGCATTTTTAAAGCAAAGGATGGGCAATTGATAAAATAGTAACTGTATGGTAAAAACTAAAATTGAAAAAACTGAGAGCTTTTTCCTTTTATATATATGCAAAAAGGCCCTTTTTTTTAATGTGGTTTTCACCAGAAAATGGGATAAAAAAATCCCAAAAAATGGGGCATTTTTTGGGACAGCATGTTACAAAACATTATGGAATTAGGACACTTCTTTCCCCAAAAATGCTCTGTAAGGAAAGAAGATCTGCACCAAAGTTTTACGCTGTTTAACTTTTATTAAATAGTAAATGAGGGCCAATGTGAATAAATGTGCATTGGTGTGAACAAGGCCTAAATATTACCCAGGAACATATTGGCTACAATGCGTTAAAAAAAAAATAATTTAAATTTGCACAAATTTGCTAAAACCCGTTCATTTCTGGTGTGTGGGAAAAAAAAAAAAATATAAAAATAAAGGGAAATAACCCAAATTTTTAACTCAGAGTTTTTTAAATGCTGGTTTTTAATATACTAAAAGGGGCCAGGAAAGGGTAAAAAAATGGGGAAAGAGTGAGTTAAAACTTTTAAAAAAATTTTTTCAATAGGGGAAAGAAGGGCTTTTTTTTCATATAAGTCTGGTTTTAGTTTTTTTTAGAAAGAATTCATTTCATATTTGCATCAGGGAAACAAAATGGTTTTTTCTTTGTGAGTTTTTATTCTGTGTGGTAAATTGGCGTGAAAATAAGACCCGGATTTGAAACCCTTTAAGGGGGTTTAGGGATGTCCTTTTACAATGTTTTTTTTTCTCCAAACCAAGGCAGAAACCCCTACAATAAGTGATAAGTCAGTTATCTTTTTCTTCACTGCAGATTTATAAATCTGTATTAGAAACATTTGTGCCATATAAACTGCAGCACAGATTCACATGAAGTATAATGATCACACACAGAAATTGCGCTCTGTGGGGCCAAACCTTTTGGGAACAATAAAAATTTAAATTTTTTTTGTTGATAAATTCCCAAAGTTAATATATTTTATTAACTTTTAGTTATCTTTCAAACATAGGGAGAGAAAAATGCCCGCAATTTCGATTACCTTTAAATTTAAAAACTTTCCCAAACTGTAAAAATTCCAAAGGTTTTTCTCCCCGATTTTCCCCAAAAAATTTTCTTTGGGGGTGAAACAATCAAACTCTTTTAAGTGTCAAGGAAGGTTTTTGCAGAAATTAACTTACGGTGACTAAAAGAGTTTGATAAATGACCAACAGCATGCTGGCAAATTTATTGTTTTCTTTAGTTAAGAAAGAAGTGCCAATGAATGGAATATTCAAATGTTACAGTGAAACTGTGGCATAGGGAAAAATTTATTCATTTGGCCATTATATCTCTTTTATTGAACATGAGAAAACAAAGATAGATGATACTTACACAAATGTTAATATGCTTATGTCTATTACTCTCATTACTTTCCTGAAAAACATACTTTTTATTGCATTTAACAAAGTTTGCTTATCGCTTTCACATTCCCCAGTTTAAATTTTTAAAATTTTTTTATTTTTCCATGCTTTTGGGAAAACAATTTTTTAAGGGACAGACATAAAACTTCTAACAAACAATTTAAATGAAATTTACTCAAGTATTGTTTACTTTCAAAGTATGCAATACATCACTGAACAGTGTGATAAATATTGTGCATGGCAATATGTTTTACAATAGATCCCAAGTAAATAAGAACTAATTACAACACATCAAAAACCATATTATTATGGGTTTTAAAAATTTCTTTAAAAGGAAAAAGTACGGGTTTAAAAAAGTGTTAACAAGGGACCCTCGCACCCGTGTCCCCTCTCCTGGCAACCCGTTGGGAACGATTTGTTTCCCCTGGCCCCCGTTTGTCATGGGTGGGCACGCTCGTAATGCCAGCAGGTACTTACCTAGCAGTGGGTCCTGTTCTTTCCCTGTAAACTCTTCTGGGCCCGGGGCGCGCAAACCCCCCGGGACCCCTGAGATTTAAAGGGGGCCCGCGCGTCGGTTTAAATTGGGTAATTGCCAGGGGCTAACCCCCAAAAAGTCCCCGGATCCCCTTTCCCACTTTCCCCGCCGAATTTTTTTTTTAAAGGCCCACTGCCATTAAAAAAAAAGCATTCCTATGTTTCTCGACTATGAACCTTCGCTGCCTGCCCTGACCTGCCTACCTGTTCCCGACTTTGAGCTTGTGTCCCCAAAATTTGGGACCTCCTGCCCCCTCGCTGCCCTCACAAGCAAGTTTGCGTCAGGGGTACGACCCCAGTAGGAAATCCTGCCGCAAAAAACCCACCCTGCCTTGCGGCGGCTCTTTTGAAGGACCGGGACCAACTTTAAATCCGCCCCGGGGGGGGGCTTTTATACCCCCTTTGCAGTTGGCCAGAGGGTTCTACCCTGCCATTACATAAAGCCATAAAGCATTCTGAAAAACTTTAAACCCCAAAGATTATACTTTAAGGGGCACAGAAAAAAGATTTTCCTTTTTTTAGGGGATCAAGGGAAAAACCCCCCCGGCAAACAAGCCATTTGGTAGTCTTTCACAAGCTAAGCACCTCCCCAAAAAATAATTTTTTAATTAACTTTTAAATTTTTTGGGTCCATAAGTTGTCAATTTGTTTAATTTCCCAAAGTTTTCCTGTGTATTGGCTATCATTTTGAATTGGGGGACAAAAAACACAAACTAGATGAATAAAAAGGGAAAAAATTTTTGGGACTTTTATAATCCTGAAAATAGAACGTTTTTTTCTAACAACCAAACAAGAATCCTTTCCAGTTTCAATTGTTTGGCAAAGAAAGGGTAAATCAAGTTCCCATAAATTTTAAACCCCTATAGAGGGAAATTTCCCAAAAAGTAAGGGGAAAAAAGTAAAGAAAACTGTCTAGGGGTAAAATTTACTTTGTTTGCCCCTTAAACAACCAATCAAAGCGCCCCCCTAATTTTCCAGAGCACTATAGAAATGAAGAAAGGCGCTCTGATTGGGTTTTATGGGCAAAAAAGTAGTTTTAGACCCAGAAAAGTTTTCAAAACATGGGGTCCCTAAGTGTAATTTTTTTTGACTCAATCAAAAGAGTTTGACCCCCATTTTTCATTAATAATTGGGCCCCTATCTTGTCTTGTCTTATATGTATAGGAAAATGAAAACAGGGATTTACGCTTTGTTTTTTGTAATAACTGGGAAAAGAAAAGGGTTTTTAAATCCAGTTAAAAATATAAAATACAATAACAAGGAAAATCTAATTTACTTTTTTCCCCCTTTAAAAAGGCCCACCCCCCCCCCACGGCTTTTTCCCGGGCCGTTTTTAATTTTTCCCCCGGTTGGGGGATATTTCGCCCCGCAATTACACTGGCAACGGTGCAGGGGGGCGGGGCGGGGCGGGGGCCAGCAGTGCCGGCCCCAATGACTGTCATTATCTCGCCGTACACGCCTAAAAAATTTTACATGTCATTTTCTCCCCCCCGGGGGTTCGCCGAGGGGGGGAGGAAGATGGAATCCACAGTTCTTATGAAAATGTGGTTACCGTTTACTGGGATGGATTTGAGCTGTACTCAAGCGCAAATACGGTGCGCAGTACGGCTCAAATCTGCGCCAAAATAAGCCGGTTGCACGTGGCTTAATTTGATGAAAACAAATGTGTTTTTTAATATGGTTAAAATAACAAAAGTGACGTTTCAGTCTGTAGACTTTAATCATACTTTTGTCATAGTTGTATGCAGAGAGCAGATAAGAAAAATGGTCATAGCATGTTACCATTTTAGCTGTTCTATATGTACATTTGGAATACTGTATAACTCGGTTTCAAGCCACCCATATAAGCCGAGGCACCTCGGAAAGTTTTATCGAGAAAGCCTAGGGTGGAAAAAGCAAGCGGCTACTGGGAATTTTAAAAATAAAAATAGTACAAAAGTTCATAGGGAGATATAGGCAGTTTAATGTCCCCCCTAGGAGGTTAAGGATGTATAGGCGTTTAATGTCCCCCCTAGGAGGTTTAGGGAGGTAAGGGGCGTTTATAGGCAGGTTTTGAGGCAGCTTTTGACCCCATAGCAGGCTTTGGCAGGTAATTCCCCCCATGGGTTTTTTAAAAGGGAGGTAAAGGCATTATGGGCAAGTTGGGCTTTTATAGGCGTATGGGTCCCCCTAGTGGGTTATGGGCATTTAAAGGTTTATGGGCGGTATAGGTGATTATAGGGCAGGTAAGCTTAAAGGAGGTATAGGTCCCCCAAAATTTTAGGTCCCCTAAAAGGGCAAGGCCTATAGGGAAAATTTCCCCCCCTAGGTAGGTTAAGGCGGGTATAGGTCGTTTTTTTGCAGGATAGGCCCCCCAGGCAGGCAATGGCAGGAAAAGTCCCCTAGGCAGGCTATGGAGGTATAAGCCCCCCTAAGCGGGCTATGGGGCGGGTATAGGCGGGTTTTTTAAAAAAAAAAAAAAAAACATTTACCTTGCGGCAGCTGCTCCCCCCTCCCCCCGCTCTCCCCCCCATCTTCTCGCACGGGCGGGTTTGTCACAGCCGGCACGACGTGATGACGCACCCTCCCTGTGCCAGAAACTCCGGCGGGCCCAAGTTGCAGCCGCCCAAAAGTCCATGGGAGCACGGAGCGCTGGCTTCTGCTCCGCATGCTACTCTTATTTATTGTATGCCTCGGAGGGGGGGATACAATGTAAAAATGCCCACCCAGGCCTTTCCCCCACATCCTATGCTGTCGGCTTACTCGGCCTTCAGTTATATCGCTCCCTGGCAGTGCATATGCGGGAAGCGTCCGTCGGCATGGGCCCATTGCGCGCCCCAAGCGCCGACATGCCTTTTTGAGCCGAGGGGAGATTTTAGACATTTTTGTGCTAAAAACTCGGCTTTATCGATATATACGGATTTTTTCTTTTTTGTTTGGAATAATTTTTTTTACTGGAATTACACTTGTGTTTTCATTTAGACTATGAGAAATAACTGTACATTAATAAAGTGATGATTTTCCCCTGATTTTATTTTTTCTATTGGGACCTAATAAAGAAGATTTATTTATTAAGTCAGTCTTCTGTTAGGAAATCACCACTTAAACAATTCTCCATAGTGGAAGACAGAACAAGGGAAACCCACTTAAACAAGCTATCTGCAATCCAACACCCTCTGGGTAGCAGAATCTAAGGTTCTCTTTAGGTTTTCACCAGAGCCCGCTGTAAATCAGAATGACTTTTGCTGCTAAAAGCCCAGGTTGCTCCTGCAGAGAGTATAAGAAGCAAAACATGAGTTGGGAAAACAGACAGAACAAACAAGGAAATAGAGAAGGATACAGGATAAAGGAAAACAAAAAACAAGCTATTATAGTCAGGCTAGCTGGAGTCAAATACCAGGTATACTTAAAAACCCCAAATAAAGAACAAGGAGTCACTAGAAAAAAAAGTCCCCGAGTAAGTGTCGGACGGGGTGCCTTTGGGCCCACAGGGGGAGTTGACTTAGGGGGCCCCCCGACTTTAGATTTTTTGGGCCCACCGGCAGGGCCTTTTTTTCCAGGGACTTGTGGGGAGTGCCTAGGCGGGCCTGTTTTGGGGGCGGCACTGAGCAGGAGGTTTTTTTTATAACTTTTTTTTTTTTTTTTTTTATTTTTCCCCCCGGGGACCCGCACCCCCCCCCCCCCCCGGGGGGGGGGTCGGGAGGGGAAAGGGGGGGGGGGGGGGTTCTGACATGCCGCCCCCTAGTGACTTTTTCTTGGTGGCAGGGGGATTTTTTAATTTTTTTATTGAGAGCGGGAGTGGACAACGGGGGGCCGGGGGGAAAACTACTTCTCCTTCCCGGCGCTCCTTGTAATGAAAACAGCCAGGCAGCATAGCAAGCTGCGCTGATTGCCTTTCCTCAGGGGCGGTGTGCTGCGGGAAGGGGTCGGGCTGTGCTGCCCCTCCTCTTTTCCCCAAACACGCGCGCCCGCCACTGAAGACGTGCCCCTCCCTCCTCAGAGCGCAGGGCGGCGAAAAAGCAGAAACCGAGGCCTCCGCTCTTCAGGACAGGTAAGTGAATCAGATGGGGGAGGAGAGGGAGGAGAGGGAGGGGGGGGGGTGGAAAAAAGGGGAGGGGGGGAGGAGGGAAAAGGGGGGGGGTGGG
>JAODAL010064092.1:0-18902 GCA_025379985.1 Phyllomedusa bahiana
TTAGTGGCCAGACAGGGCACACTGCGTGTTGTCCTGACAGCAGCCTGTGTCATACTGACACAAAATGTAATGTATCAGTATACAGAAGTATACAGGAGTGTACCAATACCTTACTAAGTGAAAAAAAGTGTACGAGTTATCCCTTTGCCTACATGTTAAAAGCTAATCATTAGGGTGATAAAGGGGGCCTCCAGCCATTCCCACTGATAGCCCCTGGTCAGAGATTGAGAGAATAACCACTGCTGGCGCCTCAACTGATTCTGGATATAAAGTGCCTGCGCCCCATTACTTCTTGGACAGCACGGCTCCTGCCCTAGCGGTACAAAGTAGGGGTATGTTCACACGATGTATTGCAGCATGTACAGTACGCGCCACAGTATATCGTGTCTTTCGGGAGCTCGCGCTGATACACGTGTACTCCCTCGGCGTGGGAGCGTCGGCAGCCCGCCGACCCCATAGACATGCATTACTCGCCGCAAGTAATTGACGTCACTTATCTCCCTGCGCGTACAATACGATCGTATTGTACAAAACGGGGGAGAGGAGGCGTAATCCATAGTTCTCTATGAGAACTCTGGATTACCGTAATTTCGGCGCGCATCTCGCCAGTATTAAAGCGCAAATACGCGGCGAAATACGTGACAAAATTACGCCGTGTTAACATAGCCTTACTGTTGCAGGGATAGTAAGGGGCTGTTACAGGAGGAAAACAACAAGCACTGCAGCCCCATTAGGTTAGGACTCAGCAGGGACCCATGTGCTACCCTCCTGCCCCCCCAACAGATACCACTGCCGCTCCAGAGCTCCCCAGGATCCGCTCTTCACTTCCAGGCTCTTGTCCCAGCAAGGAGGAGAGGCTCGTGCTCCGTTGTAAGTTTAGAGGAGTTGATCCTGGGAGCTCTGGAGCAGCAGGGTATGGATAGCCAAGTCTTAGATGGTTTTTTGCCTACCCTGGCTTCCATTTCATCAAAATTGTTTTTTAGTGAACAGCCCCTTAAAACCCTGAGATTTGAAGATGATGTCGGTCAGTGTCGCTAAAAGAGCAGGAGGCGTCTGGTATTTACGGCTGACACCTGCCACTCCAACCCCGGCAATATAAAAACATTGTCCACTTCATACAAGAACTAAAGAAGCTGCTGGTGCCAATAGCATCAAGACCCACAGCCGCCTCCCTCCGCTCTTCAGTTTTCAGGGCTGTGGAGTCAGAGTCTGTGCCTATTTTGCAGGAGTCGGAGTCGTCATAAAATCGACCGACTCAGACTCCCAAAATATATATTAAGTTGGTCCAGTTAGTTCGATGCAAAGAGCAAGAAGAATTGGGTCCGGCCAGTGCTCCTGCTCCCATATCTTTAGCCTCATCACATGAGGAGTGTAAGTGATGACATGGAGCAGGCAAAGCGCTGCCCCCAGGGGAAAAGATTCCGCTCCCAGGGCAAACAGATTTCAGCAAAATTTTTCACCTGTTTTCAAAGAAGTAGAAGAGTTCAACCATTGATCAAAACTGACTGTGACTGAGGCAATTCCTTTATACCCTGACATTGTTAGAGATGTTGCCCATGTGGTCACCGCTTTGCCCCCAACCCAAGTTAGTGTAGAGAGGCCGTTCTCTAGCCTGGAAATAGTGAGATCAGATGTGAGGTCATGTATGCAGGATCTGATGGAGGCAATACTATTTCTTAGAACAAATTCAGAGACCACAATTCTTCCTGCAGTGTTTTGCATATTTACAATTTTTTTGTATCCTAGTCATATCCAATAAATATATTTTACACTGACAAGCAAAATGGTAACAATGGTTTGAACTTGTGACTTTCAGGCTCATTTTCTCTCCCTTTCACTACAGCTTTGCACTTGAGGCTACTGAAATTTTTATATACAGTCATCTTACCGATCTTAAAACATAAATTTGACTTGCAAGTATTTAGCATCTGCTTAGTTACAATTTTGCTCCTAAAATCAAAGTGTCAATTTGTATTATTTTGTTAGTTTTTGGGTAAATTCAACCTTTGGTTTTCAATATGCCTGAATCATTCTGGGCTCTGAATCAGATTCAAGATATCTTGACCAAAATCTGATCCCAGGTCTCCCTACACATTCCAATGTTGGTGCAGATGGACTTGGATACAAATACAGCTTTTTCTTCAACTTACCCACAAAGAGTTCAAAAGATCAAAATATTGTTACCCTTTTGCTTGTCAGTGTCTGTTTTACCTAAATAGCTTGATTACTGTATCATAAGGTGATAAACAGCCTGATGTTACCATTTTACTGCAGTAAAGTTATCACTTAAACATGCGCCGTGTATGAGGGGGTCAGGAGTCGGAGGTTTGGGAAATTGAGGAGTCTGAGTCGGGGCTTCGGCTTGCCGACTCCACAGCCCTGTTTACCATCCCTTCTCTCCCAAACAGGGACGTCACCACCGATTGGCTACAGGGGTCATGTGACTAAGTTACATCATCATTAGTAAGAGCAGCAAACAGTGATGTAAGCAGAGACGTGACTACCGCAGCCAATCAGCGGCCGCAGCAGTGATGTCCCTATTCAGAAGAAAAGAGATGGCAAAGAAAACACCGGGGAGAGCGCGGGAGGGGAGTAAGGCGAGCGCAGGGTTCTTTCCTTTATTGGACACCAGTAGCAGATTATCTAATTTTTGCATGAACCAGAGAACCCCTTTACACACTTACATACTGCCGTAGACATCACTGTGGCATCTTAGGGATTAAAACCCATGGATACCAGAATGGTAGCAAGAAACCTACACTTTGGGCCGCAAAAAATAATGCTCTTAATAACGTCCAAAGAGAAGACAAATGTGACTGGGCTAGGAAATGGCGCCGAAATACAGAGTTAAATATATAAATAAATTATATTATATATATATAATATATATTTTATATATATATAATATATATATATATATATATATATTATATATATATTTTAATTATACAATCCCCGTAATGTTTTACTAAAGTTGGAGCTGCTAAAATGCAGACACCTCATTTATGCCTCATATTGAGCTCTGCAAAAACCAAACATCAAGAATGGCACAAACACGTTTTTTTTCCTTCTGTTATGTTCCAAGTCAAGGAGAATTTTAGTTTGGTTTCCCAGTAAATTATACGGCACCATTAAAACAGTACAACTTGTCCCACAAATAAAATTTTAAAAATAATAGACAGAAAAATCGAACATGTTTAGGGACCACATGACTATCCTTCCATACAGCGCTACGGCCCCTTGTGGAGGGGTCACGTGACCCTATCCTCCCATACAGCGCTACGGCCCCTTGTGGAGGGGTCACATGACCCTATCCTCCCATAAGGCGCAAAGGCCCCTTGTGGAGGGGTCACGTGACCCTATCATTCTATACAGCGCAAAGGCCCCTTGTGGAGGGGTCACGTGACCCTATCCTTCCAGTCAGCGCTTCGGCCCATTGTGGAGGGGTCACGTGACCCTATCCTCCCATACAGCGCTATGGCCCCTTGTGGAGGGGTCACGTGACCCTATCCTCCCATACAGCGGCTACGGCCCCTTGTGGAGGGGTCTAGGGTGACCCTATCCTCCAATACAGGCTATGGCCCCTTGTGGGGGGGTCACGTGACCCTATCCTCCATACGCGCTACGGCCCCTTGTGGAGGGGTCCCGTGACCCTATCTTCTATACAGCGATACGGCCCTTTGTGGGGGGTCACGTGCCCTATCATTCTATACAAGCGACACGGCCCCTTGTGGAGGGGTTTCACTTTGACCCTATCATTCTATACAGCGCTACGGCCCCTTGTGGAGGGGTCACGTGACCCTATCCTCCCATACAGCGCTACGGCCCCTTGTGGAGGGGTCACGTGACCCAAATCCCCCCAAATACAGCGCTATTGGCCCCTTGTGGAGGGGTCACGGGACCCTATCCTCCCATACAGCGTACGGCCCCTTGGGGGAGGGTCACGTGACCCTATCCTCCCATACAGCGCAGGGCCCCCTTGTGGAGGGTCACAATGACCCCCTATCCTCCGATATGGCCCCTTGTGGTGGAGTCACATGACCCTATCCTCCCATACAGCGCTATGGCCCCTTGTGGAGGGGTCACATGACCCTATCCTCCTATATGGCCCCTTGTGGAGGGGTCACATGACCCTATCCTCCTATATGGCCCCTAGTGGAGGAGTAACATGACCCTATCCTCACATACAGCGCTATGGCCCCATGTGGAGGGGGTCACTTTACCCCTATCCTCCTATATGGCCCCTTGTGGAGGGGTCACATGACCCTATCCTACCATACAGAGCTATGGCCCCTTGTGGAGGGGTCACATGACCCTATCCTCCCATACAGCGCTATGGCCCCTTGTGGAGGGGTCACATGACCCTATCCTCCCATACAGCGCTATGGCCCCTTGTGGAGGGGTCACATGACCCTATCCTCCCATACAGCGCTATGGCCCCTTGTGGAGGGGTCACATGACCCTATCCTCCCATACAGCGCTATGGCCCCTTGTGGAGGGGTCACATGACACAACATGTGCCCACATTGTTTACATTACAATAGACGACCATGGAAATTTCACCCCGCGTCATATATCGCCCCTATTCTCATTAGTCGCAGTAGGAGCCTCTGGCAGTGATTGCATTGTACTTGAAGGCCAGAATAATGCTCAAAACTACTGGACTCTTATACAAGTCAATGGAGGCCAAGACCACCACATACATGTAAACACGGCCCCCCAGACTACATACAGGACATTATAGAGGAGACATAAGGAACACAGAGCTGGGGCGGCCCAACTGCCGCACGTCTGCGCCACCCCCGTTCACACTATGCGGCAGCCTCACCTCCCTGTCCTTGAGCCCCAGCAGCAGCACCTCCTCCATCAGGGTAAGCCTGGCCTCCTTGTCCCCGGCCCGCTCCTCATCCTCCTGCTCCTCTCTCTCCCGCTCCTCGTTCTGGCCCTCAGCCGTCCGGTCGCTGCGAGAGGCCTCGGTGCGGCGCTGCACCAGGCCGGAGTTGCGCTGGGTGACGGACGTCATGTCTGGGGTGTTGTAATGTAGTGTCACACGCTGCACTGGGGGGCGGGGGAGGGCTATCTGGCGGCCCGGGCTGCGCTCATCAGGCCCCGCTCTCTCCCCCCCGGTGCGACTCCGGCTCCGCGGCTGGGAACAAGCAGCTTCTCGGTATTCGGCCAAAATGGCGGCTCCCGCTGACGTCACCAGAGGATGTGGCACAAACAGAAAGAAAGGAGGAGAAAGGGATAAGAGCGGAAGTGACGTCACGGCTCAGGAAGGCGGGAAGAACGCTCAGGTGATTTACAGGTGCGAGGAACGCGGGACAAACGCCACCTACAGGCCATGTAGTGTAATTGCAGAGGGGAGGAGCCTCCCACAGCAGCCAATCAAAAAACAGCTCTTTAGCATAGCAGTATTTTGAATAATAAACCCGCAAATGTTTGGGTTTTGCTATGGGCAACCACTCCATTTTTTTTTTAAACTTTACTTAATACTTGTCAACTTTTCAAAAACATTTTTTTCATGATAATTTTTTTTAAAGATTTTTTTTACAAACCACACTCCCAACAGTCATAAAAACATATCTGCCACTGAAAACACTTTAAAAAAACAAACACTTTTATGTCATGATGTTTTAACCCCTTTCCGTCTCGTGGTCATAATTTTTTGGCTCTTCATTATCTTTTACTCCTCATCTTCCAAAAGCCATAACTTTTTTTTCGATCTCCCAGAGGGCTTGTTTTTTTTTTTTTTTGCTTTTTCAAAAAGAGGGGACTTTTAATGGTGTCTTGACCGTTTCTAGAATAACTGGAAACGACTAAAAAGAAGGGAGAAAAATAATTGCGTCATCCCTGATAAACACCAAAAAATTCACAAAAAAACAAAATAGGGTGTATATCATAAAACATAACTTTTAAGAAATAATTCTAAAAAATATGTATATTCTCACTGAAATCCTGCTGACAAACACCAACTCCAAACAAGCAAGCACACACACAATGCCGTATAGTAACAATATTTACTTCATTCACATTAAAAGGTAATGGTTCAAGTCCACAAAGACTACATCGAGAGGCGGGGCCGCCCTTTTCGGGTTGATATCTCCCCCTGTTGATAGGGTATAACAGCAGAAAGCGTAGGGGAGTTTATATAAGTTTATTACGAACCCCGAATATTGACCGCTTAACTGTGGTACAGTGGTACGTATTATTTGTTATTAAACCCCTACTCCCTTAGGATACCTAATCTGGCCCCATAATGTACTATTTGTGGGATAGAAACATTACCTTTTAATGTGAATGAAGTAAAAGTTACATTTTAGATTGGGTTATTATATTGGTTTCAGTGACTTTTTTTGATTCACTAACCCCGAGAAGATATTTTGAGTTGTTCTGTGATTAATATATAGTAACAATAGTAAAGTGTGGAATTGGACAGGAAAAAAACCGTACTTGACCTGTAAGGTGCTCAGAATGAAAAATACAGGGTAGCCGCCCCGAAAAGGACGACCCTGTCAGGATCCTGTCCCTATTGAACACTTAACCCTACGCTATATCCTCAAAAAGTACCAGAAAAGTCCCAAAATGACATGTTTCCATTTGCCCATAATTATCAGGGGACAAATTTGGCATGTATTGGTACCACCAAAGAACCGATCATAAATAATATGACCAAAAAAACCCAAAACATCCACATAATGCAGAATGTTTGTGCAAATAAACACATTTCTTAATGCAACATATAAGTGTATGATATTACCCATTATTGGAATATGTCTTATGACACTGTATGAGATGTTTATTGTGTGGTGCTGAGCTTTCTTCAATAAAAATTTTGTTAAAAAAAAAAAAAAAAGCAAAATATGAAAATTTAGAGCAAGGTAACCGATATGTGATAATCATACCCAGGGTTGTGGAGTCGGCAAGCCAAAACCCCCGAACCCCAAAACCCCTAAATTTTCCCCAAACCCCGACTCAAACCCTGACTCCGACTCCAACTACTGACTCCCTCATACATGGCGCATGTTTAAGTGATAACTTTTCTGTAGTAAAATGGTAACATAAGGGCGCATCCCCACGGCATAGGACAAATACGGCCGGTGTTTGTCCTGTTTTGCGCCCGTCCCCACAGACGCGTGGGGGGATGGCTTTTCTCCACGATGAGCGGAGAACAGCCCCTCCCCCTCCCATTTAGAAGCACAGTTCCCCGTCCGAAAACCCGGAGGAAATGGTCTTGCTCAATGTTATGCGCCGGGGACCCCCGGCGGAAAAAACCCTGGGGGGAAAACCCTTTTGCAGTGGGGACTGCTGCACGGGTTTTCCATAGGCACAATTGTGTCATTTTCGGTCTTTTTTTCGGGGCGGTCTTAAAACCGAAAACCGTTAAAAAAACCCGGGGGAAAACCCGTTCCTTGGGGACAGCCCAAAGGTGTTTATCCCCCTTTGATACAATAATCAAGCTATTTGGGTGAACAACACTGACAACAAAATAAAAACTATGTTTTGATCTTTTCAACACTGGGTAGAGTTGAAGAAAAAGTGTATTTGTATAAGCCGTCTACCCCAAACACTGGGAATGTGTAGAAGAGACCTGGGATCAATTTTAGTCAAGAATGCTTGAATCTGTAAGAGCCCAGAAGGATTTTTAGGCAGTATTGAAAAAACCAAAGGTGGATTTCCCAAATACTAACAAATAATAAAAAATTAAAATTTTGATTTTTTTGGGGCAAAACAGAACAATGCAGTTACAGGAAAAAATCGCAGAAATAAGCAGATGCTAAATACTTCAATCAATTTATTATAAATGGGAAGATGACTGTATAAAAATTTTCAGAGCCTCTGTACAAAAACTGTAGTGGTGGAGGATTGGACCTGAAAGTCACAAGTTCAAAAAAAATTTTTACCATTTTTTGGGCATGTAAAATTTTTTATTGGCTTGACTTTTAAAAACAAACAAATTTAAAAATGTAAAAAAAATGCAGGAAAATTTGTGTAGTCCTGAATTTGTTCTGGGAAATGTATTTTCCCCCACAATCCTGATAATGACCTAACACCCGACCTCATTATTTCCAGGCTAGAGAAAAACCTCCTACACTAACTTGGGGTTGGGGCCCAAAACGGGGAACCACAGGGGCAACATCTCTAACAATATTAGGATATAAAGGAAATTTCCTCAGCCACAGTCTTTTGAGAAGTTTGAACTCTTCTACTTCTTTTGAAAAACATGTTTGTCATTGGAGCAGAATCTTTTCACCCGGGGGCAGCGCTTTTCCTGCTCCCTGTATCAATTACATCCTCATGTGATCAGGGGTGAAGATGGGAGATTGCACGGCGGACCAATTCCCCTTTTCTCTTTGCACTGCATTTTAACTAACTGGGCCCCAAAAATTATATATTTTGGGAGTCGGAGTCGGGCCTTTTTGACGACTCCCGACTGCTGGCCCAAAATAAATCCGACTCCCCACCCGATCATACCCTTAATAAATGCTTCTAATAATAATGCTTGCTTATCCAGAAAACAAGTGGCGTTCCTGGAGAAGAAAAGTGTACTATGCTCCCAAATATAACCGGCACATAAAGGGTTTACAGAAATGGTGAGAAGATAAATCTAAGGGTATGTTCAAACGAGCATACCCTAAGGTTTTGGGTGCACTAGTCTGACACTGAAGGCCAGCTCTCATTGACTTTCATTCTCCGCACCGGGAAGAAGTGTCACTTGTTTTCCCTGCCGCATATTATACGCCGAGGAAAATGTCGGGTATTCATAGCTTTCAATGACAGCTATGAATAACCGTAATTGCGGGGCGCATTTCGGGCATATTGCAGCACAATTATGTACCAAAATATACCCCGCAAATACGCTGTGTGAACATACCCTTAGATGAGACCTACCTTTAGGGAACAAAATAGAACTTTTGGGGCCCCCCCAAGGGAAGGGGGTCAACTTATCCACTCCTCCCCTGTATTCTTCACTCCTAAAGCCTTACAGGTCAAGTACGTTTTTTTTTTTCCTGTCCAATTCCACATTTTACTGTTGTTACTATACTGCATTTTGCTGTGCTTGCTTGTTTGGAGTTGGTGTTTGTCAGCAGGATTCAGGGGAAAAACATATATTTTAGAATTCGTTCTTTTTAAAAAATTATGTTTTAAATTTTTACTCCCCAGTATTTGCCCCCCGGTTTGCAAATTTTTTGTTTTTACAGCATCCACTCTCAGTAGAACTGATTTGTTATCTAATTTTGAGGTCTGTACATTCGGTGATACCAAAATTTTAGGGTTTTTTTTTTGGCTTAGTATAAAAAAAAAAAAAAACCCCAGTTTTAACTTTGCGCTCAGCGTATTTTTTCTAGCCGATAACTTTTTTTTTTTTCCTTCTAGGGACTAAGTAAGGGGGCTCATTTTTTTGCAGGGGAAGTATGTTTTCATTGGGACATTTCGGCTATATGAAACTTTTTGATCACTTTTTTTTCCCAATTTTTCGGAGAAGTGTAAAACCCAAAAAAAAAAATAGTTTGAATAAAAAATTTCTTTTTCTACGCACCCCCATTCAGTTACATAGTGGAAACCCTTTTTCTCCAAATACCGTCACAAAACCTTATAATTAAAACTAAAATGACCAACCCCCTTCCCAAACCCGGGGTCACAAACTTTTATTTTATTACATCTAAAAAGTACCCCACCCTTCTCCAAATCCGGTCACATAACTTGTTATATTTTTACACTAGAAAGTATCCAACCCTTCTCCAGAATCCGGGTCACTATGATTTTGTTATATTTTTACATCTAGAAATGTATCCGACCCTCTCCGAATCCGGGTCACTATGACTTGTTATATTATTAAAATCTAGAAATTACCAGACCCTTCTCCAAACCGGTCATTAAAAACCTTTTTTTATTATTACACAGAAATGTTTCCAGACCCCCCCCCCACTTCAGGGAACAACCTGCCAAGTGAGGAGGGATGTAGAGCTTTAACCTCCGCTCCCACCTACTAATCCCCACACTGAATCACATCCAAACCCCACAGCGACTTCTGTAGCCCCCCAATTAAAAATGAAGGGGGAACGAAATGTAAAGGGATCAAACCAACCCCCCAAAAACACGCCTAAAGACTCCATAAATTAAAAAAGGGGAAATAAAAAACCTCCCATCCGAATGTACAAGAAAGGGGCCCCGGGCCCCCCCCCCTACGATGTAGGCAGTACTCCGTAAAGCAACGAACCGGGGCACTTTTGAACCTCCCACCTCGCCCAAAAAAAAAGGACCACCCCTACCCAATTGACCTTTTCGACCGTCTTATCTGGATCGACAAACCCCCCCCTGGGATGCATTCCCCCACCTTAAACCCCACTACATCCCGCCGGACAGACCAATTCTCCATCCTAAGGCACCAAAAAATGCAACGAAAAACAAACAAATCCCCCTACCTCAAACTCCGATCAAACTCAACTTTCCCCTAATCGTTGCAGCGTGGAAAACCACGGGGCTCGAGACCACCCCCCGCTGAAACCCCGGCGATACCCCCTCATGTTTTGCCCACCCCAAAACCTTTTTTAAATGGGCCAAACCCCCTTGCTTTAAAACAAAAGGGCAAAAAACCGACATGAACCGTAAAACCCTAAGACTGCCATCCCTCGTTAAAACGTGCCCAATAAGACTAAAAAGAGCTGCCCCCCTTTTCCCCCCACCCTTTTGCAAAGGGCCCAACCCCGCAAAAACATTTGCTCCCACACCCCCCAAGACCTACAATAAAACCCAGTCCCGGGGGCTACCGATGACCTGAACATCTTCTGGGGAACTAAAACCAAAGGGTCCACAACTCCGGCGGACACTCCAACCCTTTCGCTCCCAAACTCCCAAACCGCTCCCAATGTAACAGAAAATGAGCCCCAGCTAGATCTTTTGTACCCCCGGCACATGCAGCCCCCACCCATGCTTCAACCCCAAACAACCAGTACCAAATGCCGCAATAACACAAGCCCGGGAGGTGACGACCCGCAGGAAGTTTAGGCCTGCACATTAATCACATTTAAAAAACTAAATCTTCCAAATTTTCGCAAAGCGGTCACCCCAAATTCGGGCGCCAAAACATTGGAAACAGCCCAATAGGCCAAGTTTTTAACTAAACCGAACTAAACAGAACCGGGCCCTCGCCCCGCACACCCTCCCCTGACAAAAGGGCCCCGAAACCTCACGCCCCCGCATCCGTGAAAACCTCGATGTCCGCATTGCTAATGGGCCCTTTTCCAAAATAATAGAGCGACTGTTATAATGCCTAAAAAGGGGGGCCCAAACCCCAAAACTCCTTCATCCCTACCACAACCCAGGAAATGATCAACCTTAACCCCCCGTCGCCTCGCCATCCACCAAAAATACTCTCCCCATCGGGGATTACCTGCAGGCAAAATTTTTTTTACCCCCAAGGATGCATTTCCCTCAGCGTCGCTTTCTGCATGCCAATAGTCTCCCCTCTGTTCTCAACCCTCAACTTATCCTCTGGGACCATATTCCATGGCATCAATCAATCCAAATTCCCCAAAAAATAATCGAATCGTCGGCCCCCGTCTTGTCCGGGGGCCCAATGGACCCCAAAATGGGCCACCACCCCCTTTTTTGAGATACAACAGGACCCGCAAACCCCAGATCCCGGGCCAAAGCATAGGAAAAACCCAAATATGGATACAGATGAAAAGACCCGACATCGGGGAAAGAACGAAGGGTTCAAAAAAGAACACGAGATCCCAACACCCCATCGGTAGGCAACGATCAACAAAAAAAACGAACCCTCCCAAGAACAACCCCCAAAAACCCGCTCCCGGGTGACTGGGAGCAGCCGAAAGGGGGATTCAATATCCGTCTTTGGCCAAAATTTCCGCGACCATATACCCTCACCCTTTAGTGCCGCGCGATCGAAGTATAACCCCCGGAACAGAGTTTTCCCGGGCGGTGCCCATTCACCAACAACCCTTTTGGAAAAGATAGGTATGAAATTAAACTAAACATTTGGTTCCTTTTTGGGAACCACGCCCCAAAAGGAAACTACCAAAACCGGCACGGGAAGGACTCAAATGGGCCCGCCATCCTCCCAAGACACTTCCTTTAAAAATTTCTCCCTAATCACCTCCGGAATAAACGGCTGATCTCGGTTTTTGAATCGAAAAAGGACCCTCATGGGGAGGTGACGGAATCCGAAATCCCTCACCAAAAACCCCTTTTTTTAAAAACAATCCGCCTCCCGATACCTATTTAGGTACGGCTCCATCCGACTAGGCTCCCGGGGTCTCCCCTTGCGAATATTTGACCCCCCTCCCTTTCCTTTCGTAAACAAGTACGCTCCGTGGGACGCGGCGCTGCACATTGAGCATACATGCTTAAGCGGCAGCTCTTCCAAACCTACACTGACTGTCATTAACTGCCAGCAGACCCCTGTTTTGGGAAATCCTTTTTGGGGGAACCCCCCCCAACGACCAGGAACCCCCCTCGTCCAAGGACCAGTCCTCCCTAAAAGGCTGGCCGTATCGCATGGGCGCCAAAACCCTTAACCAAATCCATTTCCTTTTGATCCCATCGGATTGCCGGTCTACCGTTTTTCGCTGCCCGCTGTTCGCATAATGGAGCCCCCCTACTCCCGTAACCCGCTGTGCCTCCGCTATAAATCAAAGTAACAAAACAGTGGGGAGCTTTCTCCGGAGTTTTTTCCCCCATGACGCTCCCCAAATATGGCAAACCCTGCATCCAGTTTTAAAGGGTTTTTTGGGGTATTAATCCCCCCTTTGCTTTTCCCCCTCCTCCTTCTTACTTTCATCCCGCTTCCCTTTTGGTATATTAAATTTCTCGAGGGTAAAAGGAAAAAATTTGGCCCGTACTTTTCCTGGCAAATTTTTTCCCCCCCCTCCTTTTTTAATGAGCGCCAAAGGCCCTCAAAGAAAAACTAACCCCCCCCTTTTCCCCGATCATCCAATCTAACCCTGTCGCCGCCTCCTTTCGTTGCACGACACCAAACTCCCCACTCCCTTCAACCCCGTCCCTCGCCCCTAAATTTCCCCCAAACCCCCCAAGGGGGGGATGGAAACCAAGCATTCGACCCAAAACCCGCCGCCCCCCCAAAAGCCGAGATGGATGACGGTTGTGCCCCGGCCGCCGTACCCATAGCGTGTCAAAACTTTCGCGCAGGCTACCCCCCCTCCCCCGTCGACCAAACCTACCCCCCTTACGCTTGCCCCATGTGCAAACAGACACAGAGTTGACTCAAAAAACCCGGCTCACGGCGCTGTGAAAACCCTCAGCCTGCTGCTCGAAACCCGAAGACTTCCCACGACCCCAAAACCCCCATCTCCGCCCGCATGAAAAGGTTTTCATTTGACCAAACCCGAACCACTGGACCCTGACTGCACTCTCCGGTTTACGTCCCCCGCCGAGGACCCCAGGTGGGCCCCCCAACTGACCGACAGGCTCCAACCCCCTCGGGGCCGGCCGCATCCAAACCCCCAAACGACTGCCTTCCTCTCTCGGACTCCGCACTCCTTCCCTCCGCCCTCTCTGGCGGGGCCCCCCCCCCGGGGTCGTCGCCAGGGGGCACCCCCGCCGCCGAAATAATTACCTAAGCCCCACCGACGGCACCACGGGCTGGGGGGGCGCCTGCGTCTCCGCAAGGGCCCGCCCCGGGAGGATTCTTCCCCAAAGGGAAAGGCACTGAATGCACAGCAGAGGGGCCCGACGGCGGCACGGCCCTTTGGGGGCCCTCAGGGCTCAGGCTTCCGGGGCGGTCCGGCACCCAGAGGGAACACCTGTTTCCCGGGGGGGGCATGGGGGCCAGCCCAAAACGACCATAGGGGGAAACCGGCCCTTTGCCCGGCGGGCCCTAGGGTCCGGGCCGAGGACCGGGCCCGACGCCCGCCAGGGGGACGGTTTCCCCCCCGTGGGCCCCGAGTTTCCGGTCGTGGCGCGCTACAGGGCCGCAAAAAGGGCGCATCACCCGGGGGTTCCTGTGGCAGGGGGCCGCAGGCCCCCCCCCCTGCCACAACGGCGCATGGCCCGGGGCCCGACCCAGTCAGCAGCCATCAGGCCGCCGCCTGCACCGCGCGGTCAAGCAGCACCGGGCTGAACATCGGGATTTCTACTGATCCCCTCGTTTAGCTCCCAGGGGGCCGGGGGGGCAGGCGCCGATTATGACGTCTCGCGCGCCCCGCTCCCCGGGCCCCCCACTTGCAGTGAGCGGGCCACCGGGTCCAATGAAGAGGACGGGGGAGCAGGTGTCCGGGGGATATTACGTTTTATTTTTTTTAACACTTTCGTCCCTGGCTGCCTTACTGCCCCTGCCCGGCTAATACTGCCCCTGCCCTGGCTAATACTGCCCCTGCCCTGGGTGCCTATACGCCCGCCCTGGGTCCAAAACTGCCCCTCCCCGGCTATTACTGACCCCGCCCTGGTTATAAGCCCCCCTAGCTGCCATACGCCCCGCCCTTGGCTAATACTACCCTGCCCCGCTGCCTATACTGCCCCCCCCTGGCATATACTGCCCTGCCTGGGGCCTATACTGCCCCTGCCCTGGGGCCATACACCCCTGCCCTGGCTATATACGCCCCTCCCTGGCTATATACTGCCCCTGCCCTGGCTGCCTAACTGCCCCGCCCTGGCTAAAACTGCCCCGTCCTGGCTATATACTGCCCTGCCCCGGGTCCTATACTCCCCCTGCCCCGGCTGCCCATACGCCCTGCCCTACCCTATACTGCCCCTGCCCTGGTTATACGCCCCTGCCCTGGCTATAAAAATGACCCTGCCCTGGCTATATACTGCCCCTGCCCCACTGCTAACTGCCCTCCCTGGCTATATACTACCCTGCCCCGGCTCCCAACTGCCCCTCCCATATCTGCCCCTGCCCTCCCTGGCTATAACTGCCCTAGCTGCCTATCGCCCATGCCCTGGCTATAACGCCCCTGCCCTACTGCCTAAAAACTCCCCTGCCCTTGCTATATACTGACCCTGCCCGCGCTGACTATACTGCCCCGCCCGGCTAAACTGCCCCCGCCCTGGCTGCCTATAATAGCCCTACCCTGGCTATATACTGCCCCGCCGGGCTGCCTATAATAGCCCTTCCCTGGGTATAACTCCCCGCCCTGGGTCCTATAATAGCCCTGCCCGGGGTAATACGCCCCTCCCGGCTGCCTATAATAGCCCTGCCCTGGCTATAACTGCCCCCGCCCTGGCGCCTAAAAACCCTGCCCTGGCTATAACGCCCCCCCTGGCATATGAGCCCTCCCTGCTACTATACCCGCCTGGCATATATGCCCTGCCCCCGCTACCTATACCCTCCCTGGCTACCTTACCCGCCTGGGTATATGATGGGCCCGCCCTGGCTACCTAACCCGCCCTGGCATATATGCCCTGCCCTGGCTACTGATACCCCTGCCTGGCTATATATCCCTGTGGTTTATGTTGAAAATGGGTTTTAAAAAGGTGTGGTAAAAATTTTGTAGATATTGGGTAATAAGTGGGTATATAATTTTATATATGGCCCCCTTTTGATAAATGGTATGGTTTTTTGGGATGAAATTTTTGGTATGTTGCCCCGGTATGATCCCCCTGTTTTATTGCCTTGGTTTATGAGCCCCGCCCGGGGTACCTAGCCCCCGCCGGGGGTAATGAGCCCTGCCCCGGCATATGATGCCTGCCCTGGTACCTTGCCCGCCCCGGGTAATATGCCCCGCCCTGGGTACCTATAAAACCCGCCCCGGCATAGATGCCCTGCCCTGGCTCCATGCCCTGCCCTGGCTATATGAGCCCGCCCTGGCTACCTATCCCTGCCCGGCTAATGATGCCCTGCCCTGGCTACCTATCCCGCCCTGGCTGTATGTGCCCTGCCCGGATACCATACCCTCCCGGCATATAAACCCGCCCTGGCACCCATACCCTGCCCTCTATATAGCCCTGCCCTGGGTGCCTATATCCCCGCCCTGGGGCCTATAATAGCACTGGCCCACCATACACGCCTTGGGTGCCTATAATAGCCCTCCACCTAACACTCCCCGGGTCCTAACATTCCCCCTCCATAACTGTCCCTTTTCGCCCAAATGGCCCTTTTGCCTGTATACGGCCCGTCTGCCGATATGTCCCTGCCGCCTCAACTGGCCCGCCCCCTACATACCGCCCTGCCGCCTAATGGGGGTCTCCCCCATTTTAATGCCCTTATCTGCATTTTTTAATTTCTAATTTTTTAGGTCTAACAGACGCTGTTTGGGAATTGAAAAAAAGTGCTGGAAAGAAGGACTAAGATGTATTTTTTTGAAATTCACAGGGGGGAGTAGGGGCCACTAGAAAAGACATTGCTGCTGTTACAAAAGAGAGAAAATTGGGAAGGGGAAAACTCATCAAGAAGGCTCATGGAGGTTTGGCCAGAAAAAAAAGGAGAAGAAACAAACCCCCCAAAGGGTGACTCTCCTTGAGTCCCTGCTGTCAGGGGTCATTTTCTTCTGTGTTGAATCATGCTTTATTCAGTGATGGGACCTGACACGGGGATCTGATTGGTGGGGTTGTAGTTATGTTGGGGGTTATGTATTCATGTGGGCTTTCCCTGATTTTAAAGCAAGTCACACCTGACTCTGTATGAGGGGTTTCTCTGCACCACTGTTTCTCTCTGCTTGTGTGAAGGGGCCTCACACGGCGGGTTTTTTTGCATTTTTTGATGCGTTTTTTTGTGAGAAATGTTAGCATTAAATGCTCGCCTTCTGCACAAACCGCACCGAAAACCCATCAAAAGCCCAAAAACGCTCCTTGTGAAAGCACTTTAATTGGTTTATTTTAACAGTGGGAGGGGCAGAACATTTTTAAGCGGGTATTGTATGTGGGGTGCTGGGGGCTTGTGCCAGGCTGATTTTATTCCCAGTCCGGGGCCCCATGACCAAGGGCCCCGAGGATGAGGCACCCCCCGGCCCACCCCCCCCCTCCCCACCACTCCCACCTGTTGCGCTAGCCACCGGGGGGCGCCTCCAGCTGCCCTTCCCAGCTTCCAGTAGCTCCCCCACGTTTTTCAGCCATAGTAAAAACAGCCTCCCCCAGGCTCCATAAAGGGGCAGCAAGCGCATTGTACAGGCCCGCTGCTTTTTTTTCATGCTGCCCTGTCGCCCGCCCGGCGCGGGTCCGCTTAAAGCCGGCTCCTCCCCGCCCCCCGCGCCCCCCACCCGCCCCCTAACCCCGTTCAGGCGGCCACTGGGTCATGAGGGGCCTCCCTTAAAGGGGGTGAGCCCCCCATTCCGGCCCCCGGACTTTCTAGATTAATAATTAACAAGTATATGACCAGATTCTGGGGAAAAGGCCCCCGGGAAAATTTTCTAGTGTTAAAAAAAACAAATTATGTGACCGGGGTTTGAAGAAGGTCTGAATATTTCAGATAAAATAAATAACAAATTATAGTGACCAGATTCGGGGAAGTCTGGATACATTTTAAAAATGTAATAATAGAACAATTTTTAGTGCCCCCCGGATTCTGGGGAAAGGGCTGGATACATTTCTAGATAAATAAAAACAAGTTTTAGTGTCCAGGGTTCTGGAGAAGGGTCGGTACTTTTTTAATCTAATAATAAACAGTTATAGTACCAGGGTTCTGGGGAAGGTCTGGATACTTTCTAGATGTAATAAATAACAAGTTAAGTACCAGGATTTTGGGAAGGGTCTGGATACTTCTAGATGTTAATAGAACAAGTTATAGTGTAGGGGTTTTGGAGAAGGTCTGGATACATTTCTAGATGTAATAATAAAACAAATAGTGACCGGGGTTTTGGAGAAGGGGCTGGATAATTTTAGATATAATAAATAACAATTATAGGTCCAGGATTCGGGAAGGGTCGGATCTTTTTTAAAATAATAGAACAAGTTTATATGACCAGGATTCTGGGAAGGGTCTGGAAAAATTTCTAATATAATAAAAAACAATTTAAAGTGACCGGGATTCTGAAAGGGGCTGGATACATTTTTTAGATTAATAATAAACAATTTATAGTGACCAGGATTCTGGGAAAAAGGGGCTGGATCATTTTCAATGTAATAATATAACAATTAAATGACCGGGATTCTGGAGAAGGGTTTTGGAACTTTCTAATGTAAAAAATAAAATTATAGTGTCCAGGGATTCTGAAAGGGGGGGATACATTTCTAATGTAATATTATAACAATTTTTAGGGAAAACCACATTTCGGAGAAGGGCCCGGAACATTTCTAATTAAAATAAAACAATTATAGTTCCCGATTCTGGGGAAAGGGGGCTGGATACATTTTTAATGTAAAATATAACAATTTATAGTGACCAGGGTTTTGGAGTGGGCGGATACATTTCTAGATATAATAATATAACAATTATAGTGACCAGGGTTTTGGAGATGGGTCTGGGTACATTTCTAAAAAATAATATAACAATTTAGTACCAGGGATTCGGAGAAGGGGCACTGACCGGGATTTTTTCTGATTTCCCCGATTGGCTCGGGGGGGGAATTCTTTTTCCCCAAAAATTTAAAAAATTGCTTCTACATCAAAGCAATTTTTGTCTTTTTCTGGGCAACCTGTAGGGCAATAGGCCCGAACTGGATGGACATCTGTCTTTTTTTAGCCTTTCAAACACTATCCATGAAAGTCAACACCCATATTTATTTTTCCCAAAACCAAGGGACCGACAGAGAGCCATGGGACTATCTAAAAAGGAGTCCAGCAAATTCAGGGACTTTTGGAAAATTGAACCCTATTGTCAATAAAGACCTGCTTCCACTAGTTTTTACTACTTTTTAAGGGACCATCAGGTACATAAAAAAGGGGCCCCGACAGAAACGGATTAATAGAAGTAAAAAGCAAACATACCTATATAAAAACATTTGTTCTATTTCCGGGTGCATACGTTTTTCCCTTGGGGCTTAAAAGCG
>JAODAL010064093.1:0-18902 GCA_025379985.1 Phyllomedusa bahiana
GTGGGGGGGAGGACGTTATATACAGTGTGTGGGGGGGGGGCCGTTCTCTCTGGGGCTTAAGTTGGAGAAGTTTTGTGGGGGGGGGGGCCTCGTGGTCAGTGGGAGGGGCGGGTGCTTCCCCCCCCCCCGCACTGGTTTGTCCGGTCTCCCTCGGCCCCAGCGGGAACCCGGGAACCCAGCGCCGAGGGGGGGGCCGTCGGGGAATAGCCCCGCCCCTGATAAGGCTGCGCCCCGCCCCCTGCAGGCTCCGCGACACCAGTGATTCCAGACGCTGAATAGAAACAATTTGTAACAAATAAAAGAAGCAAGAGAAAAAAGATCCCCCCCCGGCCCCCCGGGTGTAACACTGGGGGGCCCCTGTCCTGGGTGCAGGGCAGCCGCCGAGCCCCGGGTGTAACCCGGGGGGTCCCGGGGTTTCCCGGGGAGGTGCAGCCGCCTGAGCCCGGCGTGACCCCCGGGGGGTCCCCCGGGGTCCCGGGTGCAGGGGCAGCCGCCTGAGCCCCGGCGTGACCCTGGGGGGTCCGGGGCCTGGGGGCAGCCGCCCGGCCCCCGGGTGTAACCCTGGGGGGTCCGGGGGTTGGGTTTCAGGCCTGAGCCCCGGTGTGACCCGGGGGGGTCCCGGTTCCCCGGGTGAGGTGCAGGCGCCCGAGCCCCGGCTGTAACCTGGGGGGGTCCCGGTGTCCTGGGTGCAGCCGCCTGAGCCCCGGCTGTAACCCTGGGGGGTCCCGGTGTCCTGGGTGCAGCCGCCCGAGCCCCGGCTGTAACACCGGGGGGGGCCGGGTCCTTTGGGGCAGGTGAGCCCTGAGCCCCCCGGGTGTGACCCTGGGGGTCCGGGGTTTCCCCGGGGGGGGCAGCCGCCTGAGCCCGGGTGTAACCCCGGGGGGGCCCCGGTGTCCTGGGTGCGCCGCCCGAGCCCCCGGGTGTAACCCTGGGGGGCCGGTGTCCTGGGTGCAGCCGTCTGAGCCCCGGCTGTAACCCTGGGGGGGACCGGTGTCCCCTTTGGGGCAGGTGCCCCCCCCGAGCCCCGGGTGAACCCCGGGGGGGTCCCGGGGTCTTGGTGCGGTGCCGCCGCCCCGAGCCCCCGGGTGAACCCTGGGGGGGCCCGGTTCCGGGGGGCAGCCCCCTGAGCCCCCCTGTAACCCTGGGGGGTCCCGGTGTCCTGGGTGCAGGTGCAGCCGCCTGAGCCCCGGCTGTAACCCTGGGGGGTCCCGGTGTCCTGGGTGCAGGTGCAGCCGCCTGAGCCCCGGCTGTGACCCTGGGGGGTCCCGGTGTCTGGGTGCACGCCAGCCCCGGCTGAAAACCTGGGGGTCCCGGTTTTCCGGGGTGCAGGCCCGAGCCCCCCGGGTGTAACCCGGGGGCCCGGTGTCCTGGGGCAGGGGGCAGGCCGACCTCGGGTGTAACCCCGGGGGTCCCGGGGTTTTTCCTGGGGGCAGGGCCCGCCGCCTGAGCCCCCCTGGACCCTGGGGGGGGCCCGGTTTTTCCTGGGTGCAGCCGCCTGAGCCCCGGCTGTAACCCTGGGGGGTCCCGGTGTCCTGGGTGCAGCCGCCTGAGCCCCGGCTGTAACCCTGGGGGGGTCCCGGTGTCCTCGGCGTGCCAGGGGAAGCCGCCCGAGCCCCGGCTGTAACCCTGGGGTGTCCCGGTGTCCTGGGGTGCAGCGCGACGAAGCCTACGGCTGGTAACCCTGGGGAGCAGGGGTCCCTGTTGGTCATGGGGTCTGCAGGTGCAGCCGCACCAGTGCACCGGCACTGTAACACCTGGGGGTCCCGGGTCTGTCCATGTGTGCAGCCGCCCGAGCCAGGCTGTAACCCTGGGTAGGGTACCGGGTCCTGGGTGAGGAGAGCCGCCCGAGCCCCGGCTGTAACCCTGGGGGGGTCCCGGTGTCACTGAGGTGCAGGTACAAGCGCCCACCGTGCCCCGGCTGTATCCCTGGGGGGGTCCCCGGTGTCCTGGGTGCAAAGCCGCCTGAGCCCGGCTGTAACCCTGTGGAGGGGGTCCACGGTGTTCCTCGGGGGCTGGTGCCAGACGCCCGAGCCGGCTGTAACCCTGGGGGGTTCCGGTTGTTCCTGGGTGCTAGGGCCCAAAAGGCCGCCTGAGCCCTCGGCTGTAACCCTGGGGGGTCCGGTGTATCGTTCTGCATGGGTGCAGGTGCGCCGCCATGAGCCCCGGCTGTAACCCTGGGGGGTCCCGGTGTCCTGGGTGCAGCCGCCTGAGCCTCGGCTGTAACCCCTGGGGGCCTGGTCCCGGTTTGTCCGGGGTGGCTGCAGCGCTGAGCCACCGCTGTAAACTCGCGGGGGTCCCGGTGTCCTGGGTGCAGGTGCAGCCGCCCGAGCCCCGGCTGTAACCCTGGGGGGTCCCGGTGTCCTGGGTGCAGGTGCAGCCGCCTGGCCCCTGCTGTAACCCTGGGGGAGGTCCCCGGTTCTGGGTGCAGCCCGCACCGAGGCCCGGGGGGCTCTAGTAAACCCTGGGGGGCTCGGTGTCCTGGAGGTGCAGCGCCGAGCCCCGGCTGTAACCCTGGGGGGTCCCGGTGTCCTGGGTGCAGCCGCCCGAGCCCCGGCTGTAACCGTGGGGGGTCCCGGTGTCCTGGGTGCAGCCGCCGAGCCCGGCATCTGTAACCCTGGGGGGGTCCGGTGTCACTGGGTGCAGGTGCAGCACCGACCCCGAGCCCCGGCTGTAAACCCTGGGGGGTCCACGGCCCCGGCTTTAACCTGGGGGGTCACGTGTTGTCCTGGAGTGCAGGTGGCAGCCGCCTACTGAGCCCGGGCGTGTTACCCCTGGGGGGTCCCGGTGTCCTGGGTGCAGCCGCCCGAGCCCCGGCTGTAACCCTGGGGGGTCCCGGTGTCCTGGGTGCAGGTGCAGCCGCCCGAGCCCCGGCTGTAACTGGGCGGAGGGTCCCGAGTAGTCCTAGGTGCAGCGCCTGAGCACCGGCTGTAACCCTGGGGGGTCCCGGTTGTCTGGGTGAAGGTGCAGCCGCGCGTAGCCCGGCTGTAACATGGGGGGTCCCGGTGTCCTGGGTGCAGCCGCCTGAGCCTCGGCTGTAACCCTGGGGGGTCCCGGTGTCCTGGGTGCAGGTGCAGCCGCCCGAGCCCCGGCTGTAACCCTGGAGGGTCCCGGTGTCCTGGGTGCAGGTGCAGCCGCCCGAGCCCCGGCTGTAACCCTGGGGGGGGTCCCGGTGGTGTCCTGGGAGAAGGATGCAAGCCGCCCGAGCACCAGGCTGTAAACCCTGGGGGGTCCGGATTGCTCTGGGTGCAGGTTGTGCAGCTGCCGAGCCCCGGCTGTATCCCTGGGGAGTCCCGGTGTACTGGGTGCAGGTGCAAGCCGCCGAGCCCGGCGTATCCCTGGGGGGTCCCCGGGTCCTGGGTGCAGGTCGCTGGCGCCCGCAGCCCGGCATGTATCCTGGGGGGTCCCGGTGTCCTGGGTGCAGGTGCACCCGGATTTACCACCGGCGGTCCCCACTGTCCCCACTACATGGATTTACCCCCGGCGGTCCCCACTGTCCCCACTGCACGGATTTACCACCAGCGGTCCCCACTGCACGGATTTGCCACCCGGCCGCGTCCCACACTCCCCACTGCACGGATCTTGCCACGGCAGGTCCCCACTCACCATGCCACGGGATTTGGCCCCCGGGGTCCCCACTCCCACTGCTCGGATTTGCCCCCGGCGGTCCCCACTCACCACTGCACGGATTTGCCCCCGGCGGTCCCCACTCCCCACTGTCCCCACTGCACGGATTTGCCCCCGGCGGTCCCCACTCCCCACTGTCCCCACTGCACGGATTTGCCCCCGGCGGTCCCCACTGTCCCCACTGCACGGATTTGCCTCCGGCGGTCCCCACTCCACACCTGTACCCAACTGCAACGGATTTGCACCGGCCGGTTCCCCCACTCCCCACTGTCCCCACGGCACGGATTTGCCCCCGGCGGTCCCCACTGTCCCCACTGCACGGATTTGCCCCCGGCGGTCTCCACTCCCCACTGTCCCCACTGCACGGGATTGCCCCGGCAGTCCCCACACCCCACTGTCCCCACTGCACGGATTTGCCCCCGGCGGTCCACACTCCCCACTGTCCCCACTGCACGGATTTGCCCCCGGTGGTCCCCACTGTCCCCACTGCACGGATTTGCCCCCGGCGGTCCCCACTGTCCCCACTGCACGGATGTGCCCCCGTCGGTCCCCACTCCCCACTGCACGGATTTGCCCCCGGCGGTCTCCACTCCCCACTGTCCCCACTGCACGGATTTATCACCGGCGGTCCCCACTCCCCACTTCACGGATTTGCTGCCGGCGGTCCCCACTCCCCACTGTCCCCACTGCACGGATTTATCACCGCCGGCTCCCACGACGGATATACCGCCGGCGTTCCCCACTCCCCACATTTCCCTCCGGCGGTCCCCATTCCCCACTGCACGGATTTGCTGCCGGCGGTCCCCACTGCATGGATTTGCCTCCGGCGGTCCCCACTGCACGGATTTACCACCAGCTGTCCCCACTCCCCACTGTACGGATTTCCCTCCGGCGGTCCCCACTCCCCACTGCATGGATTTGCTGCCGGCGGTCCCCACTGCACGGAGTTGCCTCCGGCGGTCCCCACTCCCCACTGCACGGATTTACCACCAGCGGTCCCCACTGTACGGATTTCCCACCGGCGGTCCCCACTCCCCACTGAACGGATTTACCACCAGCGGTCCCCACTGTCCCCACTACATGGATTTGCCTCCGGCGGTCCCCACTCCCCACTGTACGGCTTTCCATCCGGCGGTCCCCACTCCCCACTGCACGGATTTGCTGCCTGCGGTCCCCACTCCCCTCTGCACGGATTTGCCTCCGTCGGTCCCCACTCCCCACTGCACGGATTTACCACCAGCGGTCCCCACTGTCCCCACTGCACGGGATTTAACGGCGGTACCCACTCCCACAGCTCGGATTTGCCTCGGTGGTCCCCACTCCCCTCTGCACGGATTTGCCGTATTCGGCCTCGTCCCCTGGGATCGGTTTTGAAAACGGGGTGACAACTTTTATCAGGGACCTCTATGGAAAACCGGCGCTGCAGCCCCCACTCTCCCCACTGCACGGATTTACCTCCGGCGGTCCCCACTGTCCCCACTGCACGGATTTACCGCCAGGGTCCGAAAAACAGAGAACATGTTCATTCTCCCGGTTTTTGGGCGGAATATGGACAAGTATATGCGAAGGGGGACGGGAAATCCGCAAACCGCAGAGAGAAGCCCCCCCCCTCCCGCGACCGTGTGTTCTGAGCGGTATTTGCGCCGTGTGAACGGACCCCTATTGGGGTTTCCCTGAACCGTTTGGCAGAACATAGAACGTTGTATTTCCCTCCGGATCGATGACGCTCAGATTCCCCAGTCTCCTCTTTGTGCCGGGAATCCGAACGCCGAACGCCGCAAAAAAAGGCGCAAAACCCATCGGCGCGGGCCAGGAATTTGGAGGCATTTTCACATTGCTGTGTAGACCAAGCCTCACACTTCCTGGTCAGGCTGTGGGTGGATCTATAGCAGTGATTTGCATATCTTGCTCCTCTATAAGGCTCCGTCCACACAACAATTCTTTCCACGCGGATTCGGATTTTAGTCAAAATCCGCCTCTGCCCTCCTCTGAGACCTCGATTGAGAATCCGCGTTGTCGGCCACATGACTGATTTTCTGAGGTCGGATTTCACTTGGAAAATGGCGGAAACCTTCCTATTGAAGTCAATGGCAGAAAGAAGGGCAGAAGCTTTGTGCGCTGTTTGCTGTGGATTTGGAGGCGGCTCCATCTCTGGACCCTGCACGGCGCTCGAGGCTGCAAGAAAAACAGAACGAAACCTGCAGCGAAGAAAGCAAAGTGTTTGACGAATGGAACAAAGATGGAAAACTGCGGCGAGAAGGAAAATCCTCGGACCAAGTACTCGCCGGGCGACACGGTTCCAGCAGCCACGATCTGATGGGTGAGCGGAGCCCGATGGCGGAGCCTGGACGAGCGGAGGCACGACGAGCGGAGATGACGAGCGGAGCCCGACCGAGCGGAGCGCCTTGCGGCGGTGCCTGACGAGCGGAGCCCGACGAGCGGAGCCCGACGAGCGGAGCGTGACGAGCGGAGCCTGACGAGCGGAGCCCGACGAGCGGAGCCCGACGAGCGGAGCCTGACGAGCGGAGCCTGACGAGCGGAGCCTGTGACAGGGACATCACTGCAGCAGAATGATTCTGTAGGAAACCAAGCTACAGAGCTCCAAGGAGTGAACACAACTGCTCTTCAGAAGTAAACAGGCTCATCTTGTTAGAGATAAAGGCTCTGCTGCCTCCGACCACGGTGACGTCACTCCCTGCATCCTCTGTGATTCAGGAAAGGGTGATTGGACGGTGACCTGGAGGCTTGTGTGCACTCAGAGCAGATACAATTTCTCTTATCTCCTAACCAGAGAAAAATCAAAGGAGGAATGGATGTAGAAAAAGTCTTCATTTACCTTTCCCTCAATGTTGAAAGTGAATCAATGTAGTGACAAGACCCCGTGAAGGAGTTCTCTCTTAGGCTCTGTAGGATTCCAAGGCGGATTCTGACTTCTATAGAAAACTCTTCTTCTTGTTGTAGAGCGTCATTAGCTCCAGGATGAGCGAGGGGGTCACATACATAACAGAGGTCACACAAGGTCATTCACTGACCCCCAACTGGCAGAGAGGACCCGGCACGGTCTGTGGGGGGAGCAGTGGCCGGAGGAGGCGCTCACAGAGTATTGCCCGTGTACGGTACCCAGCGCTATACGCTGCCAAACTCCGGCTCCTTCCCTCTGAAGCCTGTAATATACTGATAATCCCCATATATATATATTATTATGTACACCCCCTGCCTGTAATATACTGATAATCCCCATATATATATTATTATGTACACCCCCTGCCTGTAATATACTGATAATCCCTTATATACAGATTATTATGATACCCACCCCCTGCCTCGTCAATTACTGATTAATCCCCCATATATATATTTTTTATGTACACCACGCTACCTGTAACATCACTGATAACTCCCACATATCCACAGATTATTTTGTACACCCACCTCCTGTAATTTACTGATTAATCCCCATTATTAAATATATTATTATGTACTCCCTGTCTGTAATATACCTGTAAATTCCCTATATACCAGATTATTTATGTACACCCCCTGCCTGGTATTATACTGATAAATACCCTTTCTATACAGATTATTTATTGCTACACCCCCCTGCCTTTGTAATATTCTGATTAATCCTCCATTTTATACAGTTATTATGTACACCCCGGCCTGTAATATACTGATAATCCCCCATTAATACAGATTATTATGTACACCCCCCACCTGTAATATAATGATTAATCCTACAAAATACAGATTTATTTTGTACACCCTGCCTGTAATATACTGTTAATCCCATATATATCTTATTATGTACACCCCATGCCTTTGTAATATACTAATAATCACTCCATATATATTTTTATGTACAAAAAAAAAAAAAAAACCCCCTGCCTGTAATATTTCTGATAATCCCCCATATACAGACTTTTATTATGTACACCCCGCCTGCTAAATCATACTGATAATCCTCCAAATACAGATATTATGTTCCACCCCCAGCCTGTAATATACTGAAATCCCCCTTTATAAGTGATGATATTTTGTAACCCCCTGCCTGTAATATTCTGATAATCCCCCATATTACTAGGATTATTATGTGCACAACCCGACTGTGTAATATACTGATAATTCCTCCCAAATACAAGTATTATTATGTGCACCCCCTGACTGTAATATACTAATAATCCCTCTCATTTTACAGATAATTATGTGCATCCCCTGCTGTTATGTATGATAAATCCCCTACTATACAGATGGAGTATGTACTCCACCTGCGTGTAATATAATGAAAAATCCTCATATCCATATAACAGATATTAAGTACACCCCCTGCCTGTAATAAGTCACTTGATAATAGCCATATAGCAATAATTAAGTACACCCCCTTGCCTGTAATATACTAATAATCCCCATATACATATTATTATGTACACCCCCTGCCTGTATATACTGATAATCACCCATACACAGATTATTATGTACACCCCCTGCCCTGTAATCATACAGATAATCCCCCATAAAACAGATTATTATGACACCCACGCCGCCCGTAATTATACTGATAATCCCTTATATACAGACTATTATGTACACCTCCCGCCTGTAATAAACTTATAATCCCCAATATAAATATTATTATGTACACCCCCGCCTGTAATATACTGAAATACCCATACAGATTATTATGTAAAGCCCCCTTGCCCGTAATATACGGATAATAACCGCCATATACAGAATATTATGTACACCCCCTGCCTGTAATATACTGATCAATCCCTATATACAGATTATTATTTTATACCCCCTGCCTTAAGAATACAGTATAATGCCCATATACAGATTATTATTTACACCTCCTGCCTGAATATAGCTGATAATCCCTTATAAACGGATTATTATGTACACCCCTTGCCTGTAATATATTGATAATTCTCCATATACAGATAATTATGTGCACCCCCTGCCTGTAATATACTAGTAATCCCTCCATATACACTTTATTATGCTACACCCCCTGCCTTTAATATACTGAAAAATCCCCTATATACCAGATTATTATTGTACACCACCCCTGCCTGTTAATAAACTGATAATCCCCTTATATAGAGATTATTATGTGACACCCTCTGCCTCTAATAACTGATAATCCTCCAAATACCACATTATATGTACACCCCCTGCCTGTAATATACTGATAATCCCCATAGTACAGATTAATTATGTACACCCTTGCCGGTAATATACTCATAATCCCCATATACAAAATTATTATGTACACCCCTGCCTTTAATATACTGATAACCCTCCATATAGGATTTTATGTCCACCCCCTCCTGTAATACTGGATAATCCTCCATATACAGATTATTATGTAAACCCCACCTGTAATATACAGATAACCCCATATACACAGTTATTATGTAACACCCCCAGTCCCTGAAGTGATACTGATAATCACCAAATACAGATTATTATGTACACCCCTTGCCTGTAATATACTGATAATCCCCCATATACAGATTATTATGTACACCCCCTGCCTGTAATATACTGATAATCCCCATATACAGATTATTATGTACACCCCCTGCCTTTAATAAGCCTGTAGATCCCAATATACAGATTATTAGTGTACACCCCCTGCCTGTAATAGTACTGATAAATCCCCCATATACGGATTATTATTTACACCCCCTGCCGTAATATACTGAATAATCCCCATATACAGTATGTATTATTGCACCCCTGCCAGTAAATATACTGATAATCCCCCATATACAGATTATTATGTACACCCCCCCCTTTAATATACTGATAATCGCCTCCCAAATATACGGATTATTATGTACATCCCCCTGCCTGTAATAATACGATCATCCCCCATATACAGATTAATATACACCCCCTGCCTGTAATATAATTGATAATCCCCCATATACAGATTATTATGTACACCCCCTGCCTGTAATATACTGATAATCCCCCATATACAGATTATTATATACACCCCTTGCCTGTAATATACTGATAATCCCCCATATACAGATTATTATGTACACCTCCCGTCTGTAAGTGCAGAAAAAAAGGAAAAACAGAGGAGGGGGCGCACAATGAGCGTATACTGTAGATAGTGATTAATAATCAAAGAAAGTAATCTTCCTCACCTTTTGATGTGCGCTCTTATTTATAGAGGCAACAATACTCATAAGCGCTTGCAGGGCTTTTTATACCCGTAGCCCCTGATACTACGGCAGCCGGTGTTCTCTGTCGCTCGTTTGATGACCTTGGGGAGAAATTTGCAGCAATCTAGAAAAAAAGACAAAATGGACCTGCGCACAATGCATTGTAAATGGGAGAAGCCCAGGCTAAATGCTTTCATTAAAAAGTTTTTTATTCTTAAAATGCCGCGGCATTACCGAAGACACAAAATTAAAAACATATGAACATAAAAAGACTTTTACGCGTTTCGCGCGTGTACCCGCGGCTTCATCAGAAGTAAAATAACAAAAAAAACCAAAGTATATAAAATGCCGGCAATTTTACAATTGGTGATGTTACTCTTTTTACATATAATACTTAAGTAACACCTGTCAGTGAAAAGATCGAAGAGTAATTGGAAGTAAGAATGTGCATCAAAATAAAACGAGCAAGAAGCAAAGATACGGGAAGACAACTGGAGTCATCCGAGAGATCCAAGTGCATACTATCGCATCTTATAATGATGTGTTAAAAAAATAAACAAGCTGAAATGTAATCTAAATCGGTGTAGTGTGTTTTTGTGTGTATTCGTGTAAGGGAAACTATGTATTAGTGTAGTGATATAGATAAATCAACTACCGAAGAATTTAGTGTGAGTAACAGTGTGAAAATTACTAAGAAAATGATGGGTCCATAGAAAAAAAGGAGAAACATCAATGGAAAGGGAGCGTGTAAATTAACAATGAACCAAATAGGGATTTAGAACTGATTTTGAAACAGTTGCCCGCTAAAACCAGAGGTTAAGCGCAGCTAAAATTATTTCATAACGGGGGGGGGGGGGGGGGGGTGGGGGGGCCACCCACTGAGGGGGGGGGATGTGTGTGTGTTGGGGGGCACCACACGTGGGGGGGGGGGGGGGGGGGGGGGGGGGGGGGGGGGGGGGGACTTGAAAAATGAATTTTGTGATTGGTTGGAATAAAGAGGTAAATTCAAATGGGCCAATCATTATTCTATATGAAGATGGGGCAATCTGATTGGTTGTGCTATTGGCGGGTAATATGAATAGACCAATCAGTAGTGGGGATGGAAGGAACTAGCTGTATAGGTCCTCTATTATAACCACTGGGAACTACAAGTTGACCAATGAAAAATGATAGCTACTCCTCTATGGCAAATACATAGAGAAAATACTTAGAGCTGATGGCCAAATAGGCTGTTCTAAAATTACTAGATAATGAATAATGTAACCAAGGGACAGAGTAAAATGACAGAAATAAGACATGATAATACAGAAGTTGCTAGTCACGATGGAGAATAAAGTGAGAAAAAGACTGCCAATAAATCCACGATAGACAGAAAAGCCCATAGTGACATCGTACAGGTGGATATTAATTGACCCATAGTGATCAGTCTGACTATGCATACAATACCATTCAGATTTCCACAATACAATATAAATGTAAATAAGCAATAGCAGTAACAGAAAAAAATTGTATCTAAGTCTCCTAAGTAGAGCCGGGCAAATTGAATATACATGGCAGAGAAAAGTGCAGTATGTTCTGGACTGCTAATCAATTTGTTAAAAAGCAAAATATATATAAATATAAAAAACCTGTATAACCTGATTGAATCTTAAAATTAGAACACACAGCCACTGTTTTTTTCGCTATTGTATGTTGGTATAAAGATAAAATAGGTTTTTTTTAGGTTATTCTAGTTATGTGCCAAACATAATGATAAAAGCAAATAAAGGTCTCTAAAAATGAAAGAAAAAGGATCTCAATCGAGGTTATATAATAATTACTCAGTAGCATCGTTGAGCACCGTTTGGGACAGAAGCTGTAATCTATAATCCGCAGACATCCTCTACTTCTGTAGAGCCTGTAACGTGTGCGGTAATTTTCGGTGGGATAAAATCGACCGCAGTGATATTTTAGAACAAGTAAAATCTTCTCTGGTGACTCGTTTAAAATGGCGTGAGACACTATGTATAAATCCCCTCTTTTTACGCAGGCCCTATGGCCAATTAAGCGAAGGTGTAAGGTCGGAATGTTCTACCCGACATATAGAAGTTGACAACTGCAGTTCTATAACGTAAATGACAAAGGAACTTTTGCAATTGATGTGTGGTTTAATTGGATTATTTCCCTTATGAGATTTGATTTGATGTGAGACTAGCAGTAATGCTGGTACAGGTCAAAGCATCGAGAATAACCACATTGGGAAACTTCCATGTTGTGAATTGAACATTATGAAGTACTATCTATAGTGATCTTTGAACGCCGGCTGGTAGCTACCAAGTTTTTTAATGCGTTTGGTGCTCTTACTGTAAACGATACTGGTTTTGAAGGTAAATTGGACTAAAATAGGGATCTTTCTTAAATTTACAACGACCGTTCCACGCTTTTTGTCATTTCAGATCTTGAGGAATTGAAATGAAGTAAAAAGCGAGTATTTTATTCTCGAAACTGTCGCCTACTATATTATTCTTCTTTTTCGGAAGCAAATCTTTTTGTTCAAGATGTCAGCTTTTGTGGTGCATGTGTTAAAGAGGTTCTCAGATATTTTTTTCTCTCCCGGAAATCTGTTTTGTTAAAATATCCCATTGATGTTATAATCAGAACTCAGTGCAGTTTTTACGTTATCCTTTTAACTGACTCAAGACGGACTGGTTCATGAGGCCATGGCTTAAGGTGAGCACGTTTAAAATGAATATATGAGATTACTGTCTACGGTTTTTGAAGTGAGTGGTGTGTGTAATAAACTTAGCCCGTTTAATAGAATATATTCAATCCAAGAATACATAGAATTCTGCGCTTGTTTTGCTTACACAAATAGATCCCTTTAGTGTTGTGTTCCTATGGTTAATGAATGTAAGTGGAATGGAGTTCTGGGGATCCTGTCCAGACAAAAATGAATCGTCTATATATATTCTTTAAAGATATATATATTGAAAAAAATTAATGTTGTCCATACAAAGTATACGGTCACATATGCCCCCAAAAAAAATGGTTAGCATACCGAGGGGGCAAAACTCTGGTACCCATCTCAGTGCCCCTTATCTGCAATATGATGGCCGCTGTTGTAATAGAAACAAAGAAATTGTTTTTTACATATTAGTTCCTAGACCCTTAATAAGGAATTCTTTTCGGGGTGGTCAAAGTGGGGTTCTGTGTCTATAATTTTTGACACATTGAATTCCAATCGATGTTGAATATTGATATAGTGAGGATACGTCAGCGTGTAATGAGGATATAGTTTGTGAATACAGTAGGAAGATCGTGAGGATGTTTTGATATTTGTCCTGAAGTCCCCTAAGATAACATTGGCAGATTAGTAACAAAGGGTTGTATATATAAGTCAAATAATGGATAATTGATCTAGTAGAGGAATTGATACCATAAATTATGAGGGCGGCCAGGAGGAGAAGTGAGATTTTTTATGGATTTTTGGAGATAGTAAAAGAATGTGGTGGACCTGTATTCCGGAATGGTAAATGAAATTTTGATTCTCTTTTTTATCAAGACCTCTGAGATGAAAGCATTATTGAGAAAGTGGAAAGTTTATGTTGCATTTCTGGGAAGGGGTCAGATTCGGCAAGACTTCGATAATAGGAAGTAATCTGTCAATATTTATTAGCTTCCAGTTGATATTCTGAATTAGTCCAGAATTACTGTGCCCCCCACCATTATCTGCCGGTCCTGATAACAATATGATGATTTTTCATACAGATTTTTTAGAGCTTTCAATTCAAAACGTTATTATAAATTCGAAGGTTTTTGGATTGAGTGGATGGATTGTAGCTCGTCTGAAACTATACAAGATAAAGGTTTTTTAAGTGATGTTCCCTAAGATCGAATGGGGTAAAATTTGGATATTTCCCTTTAACCTGTATCTTAGAGGTAGTATTGGGATCAGGGGTTGAACCGCCTACAGGATGTAATGCAAAATGTCCTCGCTATGAGTCAATTTGCGAATGAGTGGTGAAAATCGATGAATCAATCGTAAGAATTAATCTATTATTAGTTGGACGAAAAATAGACCCTTTGATAGGACTTGTATTTCAGTATTTATTAAAGAGTGTTTGGGATAGGTTGATAGACCCTAATGTTTTTGAAGGGTCAGTAGAATTAGTATAGGAAGGTGGTTATCTGGGAGTTGGGCAATTTTATTCCTATAGGTTTCCAGCTCTACACCCTCTGGTGTGTGTTTTCTTTTTGAACCTGGTTTTATTCTTGGTGGTTTTGCTAATGGGATTTTGTTCTGGCTTTATCTATATCACTACCCTAATATATAATATATAGTATATAGTTTCCCCTACCTGAATACACACAAAAAATCACACTACACCTGATTTAGGTTTACATTTCAGCTTTTATTTTTTAACACATATTAAAGATCGATATATGCACTTGGATCTCTGGATGACTCCATTGTCTTCCCGTCTCTTCTTCTTGCTCGTCTTTATTTTTGATTGACGCTTCTTACTTCCAATTATCTTCCGATCTTTCCACCACAGGTGTTCTTACGTCACTTATCTGTAAAAAAGTAACAACCAATTGTAACAATTGCCGGCATTATATACACTTTGTTTTTTCTGTTACTTTTACTTCTGATGAAGCGCGGGTACACGCGCGAAACGCGTAAAGTCTATTTTATGTTCATATGTTGTTAATTTTGTCTTTGTAATGCCGCAGCATTTTTAAGTATAAAAAACTTTTAATGAAAAGCCTTTAGCCTGGGCTTTTTCTACTTCCACTGCACGTGCGCCGGGTCCAATTTTTTCTTTTTTTCTATTTGTGGCCTCCCGTCTGTAATATACTGATAATCCCCCATATACAGATTATTATGTACATCCACACCTGTAATATACTGATAATCCCCCCACATACAGATTATTATGTACACACCCTGCCTGTAATATTCTGATAATCCCTTTGTATACAGATTATTATGTACACCCCCTGCCTGTAATGTACTGATAATCCTCCATATAGAGATTATTATGTACACCCCCTGCCTGTAATATACTGATAATCCTCCATATACAGATTATTATGTACAACCCCTGCCTGTAATATACTGATAATTCCCTATATACAGATTATTATGTACAGCCGCTGCCTGTAGTATTCTGATAATCCCCCATATACAGATTATTATGTACACCCCTTGCCTGTAATATACTTTATAATCCCTCAACAATACAGATTTTAAAGTACACCCCCTGCCTGTAATATACTGATAATCCCTCCATATACAGATTATTATGTACTCCCGCTGCCTGTAATATACTGATAATCCCCATATATATATTATTATGTACACCCCCTGCCTGTAATATACGGATAATCCCTCCATATACAGATTATTATGTGCACCCCCTGCCTGTAATATACTGATAATCCCTCCATATACAGATTATTATGTACTCCCGCTGCCTGTAATATACTGATAATCCCTCCATATACAGATTATTATGTGCACCCCCTGCCTGTAATATACTGATAATCCCTCCATATACAGATTATTATGTACACCCCCTGCCTGTAATATACTGATAATCCCCTATATACAGATTATTATGTGCACCCCCTGCCTGTAATATACTGATAATCCCCCATATACAGATTATTATGTGCACCCTCTTGCCTGTAATATACTGATAATCCCCCATATACAGATTTTTTACACCCCCTGCCTGTAATTTACTGATAATCCCTTATATACAGATTATTATGTGCACCCCCTGCCTGTAATATACTGATAATCCCTTATATACAGATTATTATGTACACCCCCTGCCTGTAATATACTGATAATCCCCCATATACAGATTATTATGTACACCCCCTGCCTGTAATATACTGATAATCCCCCATATACAGATTATTATGTACACCCCCTGCCTGTAATATACTGATAATCCACATATACAGATTATTATTTACACCCCCTGCCTGTAATATACTGATAATCCCCCATATACAGATTTTTATGTACACCCCTGCCTGTAATATACTGATAATCCCCATATACAGATTATGTACACACCCTGCCTGTAATATACTGATAATCCCCCCTATACAGATTATTATGTACACCCCCAGCCTGTAAAATACTGTTTAAACCCCCTTATATACAGATTATTATGTCCACCCCCTGCCTGTAATATACTGATAATCACCATATACAGATTATTATGTACACCCCTTGCCTGTAATATACTGATAATCCCCCATATACAGATTATTATGTACACCCCCTGCCTGTAATATACTGATAATCCCTTATATACAGATTATTATGTACACCCCCTGCCTGTAATATACTGATAATCCCTTATATACAGATTATTATGTACACCCCTTGCCTGTAATATACTGATAATCCCCCATATACAGATTATTATGTACACCCCCTGCCTGTAATATACTGATAATCCCCATATACAGATTATTATGTACACCCCCTGCCTGTAATATACTGATAATCCCCCATATACAGATTATGTACACTCCCTGCCTGTAATATACTGATAATCCCCATATACAGATTATTATGTACACCCCTGCCTGTAATATACTGATAATCCGCCATATACAGATTATTATGTACACCCCCTGCCTGTAACATACTGATAATCTCTTATATACAGATTATTATGTACACCCCCTGCCTGTAATATACTGATAATCCCCCATATACAGATTATTATGTACAGCCCTTGCCTGTAATATACTGATAATCCCTTATATACAGATTATTATGTGCAGCCCACGCCTGTAATATACTGATAATCCCTTATATACAGATTATTATGTACATCCCCGCCTGTAATATACTGATAATCCCCCATATACAGATTATTATGTACACCCCCCGCCTGTAATATACTGATAATCCCCCATATACAGATTATTATGTACACCCCCTGCCTGTAATATACTGATAATCCCCATATACAGATTATTATGTAAACCCCCTGCCTGTAATATACTGATAATCCCCATATACAGATTATTATGTACACCCCCTGTCTGTAATATACTGATAATCCTCCATATACAGATTATTATGTACACCCCCTGCCTGTAATATACTGATAATCCCTTATATACAGATTATTATGTACACCCCCTGCCTGTAATATACTGATAATCCCTTATATACAGATTATTATGTACACCCCCTGCCTGTAATATACTGATAATCCCCATATACAGATTATTATGTACACCCCCTGCCTGTAATATACTGATAATCACCATATACCATCCAACTCTACCCCTGCCCCTGATCTCTCTATTACAGTCAACGGCTCTACACTTTCACCGGTCCCACAAGTCCGCTGTCTTGGGTAATTTCCCAGACTCTGCTTTATCTTTCAAACCACACATCCAAAACCCCACCTCTGCTGCCCCCTCCACCTGAAAAACATCTCTCGCATCCGCTCGTTCCTCAACTAGAGCACCACAAAAATGCTGGTCCATGCCTTGTCATCTCCCGCCTAGACTGCTGCAACATCCTTCTCTGTGGCCTCCCAGCTAGCACCCTCGCCCCCCCAATCCATCCTTACTCTGCGGGCCCGTCTATCCACCTCTCCCCCTCGCTACTCCTCTGCCTCTCCCCTCTGCCAATCCCTTCACTGGCTTCCCATTGCCCAGCGAATCCAGTTCAAGCTACTAACCATGACCTACAAGGCTCTCCATGTCCCCTCCATACACCTCTCCCCTCCATACACCTCTCCCCTCCATACACCTCTCCCCTCCATACATCTCTGCCCTAATTTCCAAATATCTCCCCTCACGCACTCTCCGCTCCTCACAGGACCTTCTCCTCTGCTCTCCCCTTATCAGCTCCTCACATAACCGTCTCCAAGACTTCTCCCGTGCTTCCCCCACACTCTGGAACTCACTGCCCCAACACCTCAGACTCTCCTCCACTCTCACCAGCTTCAAAAGCAACCTGAAAACCTCTCTCTTCAGGCGCCTATAACCTTCAATAAACTTGTCACTACTACCTCCACAGACATGTCTGCCCCTCACCTCCTGTCTCTTCCCCCCCTCCTTGTAGATTGTAAGCCCTCGCGGGCAGGGTCCTCTCTCCCTCTGTCGTGCCAATTGTCATTATCCCTTATCACTGTACTCGTTTGACCTATGTTGTGTATGTAACCCCCTCGAATGTACAGCGCCCTGGAATCAATGGCGCTTTAAAATAAATAATAATAATAATAATAATAATAATATACAGATTATTATGTAACCCCCTGCCTGTAATATACTGATTATCCCCCTTATATACAGATTATTATGTACACCTCCCGCCTGTAATATACTGATAATCCCCCATATACAGATTATTATGTACACCCCCTGCCTGTAATATACTGATAATCCCCCATATACAGATTATTATGTACACCACCTGCCTGTAATATAATGATAATCCCTTATATACAGATTATTATGTACACCCCTTGCCTGTAATATACTGATATTCCCCCATATACAGATTATTATGTACACCCCCTGCCTGTAATATAATGATAATCCCTTATATATAGATTATTATGTACACCCCTTGCCTGTAATATACTGATAATCCTCAATATACAGATTATGTACACCCCCCGCATGTAATATACTTATAATCCCCATATACAGATTATTATGTACACCCCCCGCCTGTAATATACTGATAATCCACCTTATACAGATTATTATGTACACCCCTGCCTGTAATATACTGATAATACCCATATACAGATTATTATGTAAACCCCCTGCCAGTAATATACTGATGATCCCTCATATACAGATTATGTACACCCCCTGCCTGTAATATACTGATAATCCCCATATACAGATTATTATGTACACCCCCTGCCTGTAATATACTGATAATCCCCCATATACAGATTATTATGTACACCCCCTGCCTGTAATATACTGATAATCCCTTATATACAGATTATTATGTACACCCCCTGCCTGTAATATACTGATAATCCCCCATATACAGATTATTATGTACACCCCCTGCCTGTAATATACGTAATCCCCATATACAATTATTTGTCCCCA
>JAODAL010064094.1:0-18901 GCA_025379985.1 Phyllomedusa bahiana
TTGTCAAAGTGGCTAAAGGGTAAATTTTTTAAAATTTTTGGGGGTTTTTTTGTGTGAAAGCACTATACACAGGTCCTATTCAAAAAAATGGGGTTTTTCTAACAACTTTTGTTCTTCAAAATGTCAAAAAGTAGCTAAAGGGGGTTGTTTTGAATTTTTGGGGCCCGCATTTTGCTATGAAATGCAGCTTTAACATGCCCTTTTCTATAAAATGGGGGTTTCTAACAAAAATTTGTTTTTTTACAATTTTGTAAAAAGTGGCTAAAGGGGTCATGTTTTGACTTTTTGGGGGCCTTTTTGTGTGAAATGCGCTATAATACAGGTCCTTTTTCTAAAAAATGTGGTTTTCTAAACGAATTTGTTCTTCAAAATTGTAAAAAAGGGCCCCAAGGGTCATGTTTTAAATTTTTTTTTGGGGGGGCATTTTTGCGTGAAATGCAGCTATACTACAGGCCTATTCTAAAAAAATGTGGGTTTCTAAAAACTTTTTGTTTTTACAATTGTCAAAAGGGGTTAAGGGTGATGGTGCGTCAAAAACGGGAAATAGGTGGGACACTGTTAAATGGAACAATTGAAAAATACTTGTTTTTGAAAAGATTTTAAAATAGCTAAAATTTCCCTTGTAGTGAGAAAACCCCATTTAATACAAATAAAAAAAAAAAAGAAAACAAAGAGTGGGGGATCCATCCTTTTTTAAAAAATGGTTTTCCCCAGAATTAAAACACTAAAAAATTGTATGTAAAAAAGCTGATAAAATTCCTCTAAATTGCACAAGGGAGGTAAGAAAACGAAAGATGTAGGTTCCCCGGGACAGGTATAGCAATGTCCATTTTCAACTAAAATGGTGGTTGAAAATCCTTTTTCCGGCACGTTTTAAATTTGGGGGTCATGCGGGTTTGGGGCCATGCTTGGCCCAGGACAGATATAGTAAATGTCCTTTTTCAACTAAAATGGTGGTTAAAAGACTCCTTTTTTTCCGGGCACTTTTTAATTTTTGGGTCATGCGGGTTTGGGGGCTCATGCTGTGGCCCGGGACAGTATAGTCAATGCCAGTTCAACTAAAATGGGTTCAAAATCCTTTTTTCCCGGCATTTTTTAATCTGTGGTAAACAGGTTTAATAGTCATACTGCGGTACGGACAGATAAGTCAATGTCCATTTCAACTAAAATGGTGGTTAAAAGATTTTTTTTTTCCTGCATTTTTTAAATCGGGGTCATGCAGGTTGGGGGGGCCATGCTGCGTTCCGGGACAGGGATTTCCCAATGCCCATTCAAAAAAAGAGGTTCAAATCATATGCCTTCTGGCATTTTTTAATTTGTGGGATGCAATTTAAGGGTCACTGTGGTACAAGACGGGGACTTGAATGGCTGTGATTTTCTTTCGTGGTTTTATAACCCCAAGATTTTCCTAAATGTTGCACGTACCCATTTGACTATGGATGTTATTCCCGTTTTCCCCAGCCCTGTTTGGGTGAAGAAGAAAGTTTTGTTCCTCTTTCCATAACTTTAAATGGTAAACGGGATAATCTTTTCGACTACGGAAACGTCTTGATAATTGTGATATCGATACGACCCCGATGACGATAGTCAACGTAATCGCTCATCACTACTCCTAATGATCTACTTTGTTCCTGTTTGTTTTTCCTACCGTTTCAATAAGCTCTTCCGTTTTGCACCAAACTTCTGGTTGTTTTCCTACCATTTGTGAAGCTAATTCCCATAATATGTATGATGCATCTAGCAGTTTTATTTCCAAGTCACAACTTTTACTGGTATTTTCTATAGGGATAAATGATAATGAGCATTTAAAACACAAGAAAATTTGGGTTTTTAAAAAAATGATGTTTCCTTTAGTATATATATATATAAATATAAATATAAAATATATATATATATATATATTTGTTATATATAGATATATTTTTTTTTTTTTTTTTTTTTGTTGTTGTTGCCTACATTAACAAAGTTTAATTAAAAACCTAAGGAGTGGTTTTGTAATATATGGGCCAAATAAAATTACAGACTCTTTTCAGTACTGTGTTGAGTGATAAAACTTGTAAAAGTTACACCCCAGGCTGTTTCCTTTCCTGAATCTACCTTGGTTCCTCCTTTTCAACAGAATAGAATTCATCATCCAACAAAGAACTACATGCTAAAAGTTCATGTCTTGTTATTATCACGTTTAGAATAATGACAATAAAAGGTAATCCTCTTCCCAATAAAATTGTAAACTTTTAAATACATACATGAAAAGTTTCAGCTTTGAGAAATACTCCATTTATTGCATGATTTCATAAAATAATATATGATAAAATAGCATAATGAAATGTTATAGAACAAAGAAAATTGTAATAAGATTTTACGTTAAGGAACTGAATTCACATCACAATATTTACTCCTTTCTTCACCTGTACATAGTACCATTTCTATATATTACAATTTTTTAACTGAAATGGGTCTATTCTTCATCTACATGTAATGATATAACTGGCACCCTATATGAGTCTTTGTGTGATTGTAATACGAGCAATCAGCCTTCTCATGGATAAGTAAGTGTGTGAGTGGTTGTTCATCAGTATTTTTACACTTGAGTAATCTCCCCTTTATAGTGCTGTGGCTTTTCTGGATACTCATGTGAACTGGTTCTGATGTGCATTTTTTTACTAAGTCATTGGCCCCCTCTTAGATAGGCGTGTGAGCAATTGTTCATCAGTATTCTGCACTTGTGCAAATTCTCCCATGTAGCACTAGAACTTTTATTGCCTCCTAATGGGAATGTCTTTTTTCATCCAGCCATTAAAGGGGTTTTCACACTGATTCTTGACCTTTCTCAGAATCATCTTTACCCCATGAGATGAGATCTTGCATGGAACCCCAGACCGAGGAAGATTGACAATTATCTTTTGTTTCTTCCATTTTGTAATAATTGCACCAACAGTTGTTGCCTTCTCATAAAGCTGCTTGCCTATTGTCCTGTAGCCCATCCCGGCCATGTGCAGGTCTACAATTTTGTCCTTGATCTCCTTAGACAGCTCTTTGGTCTTGACCATGGTGGAGAGGTTGGAGTATGATTGATTATGTGGACAGGTGTCTTTTATACAGGTAACGAGTTCAAACAGGTACAATTAATACAGGTGATGAGTGCAAAGTAGGAGGGCTTCTTAAAGAAAAAAATAACAGGTCTGTGAGAGCCAGAACTCTTGCTGGTTGGTAGGTGATCAAATACTTCATGCAATAAAACACAATAAAAACAAACAATGTGATTTTCATGTATCTACACTAAAATTACTGACCTCTCCGTTCTTTGCAAGTTGGAAAACTTGCAAACTCTCATTGTATCAAATACTTTTTTCCCCACTGTACTTGGGACCTTGCATCCCTGGCTACCTGGTGCATTGCCTATATGCCTATTGACTTAGGGCTTTGCCTACCTGCTTGGGACCTTGTTTGCCTACCTACCTACCTGGGACCTTGCCCAACTGCCTACCAAGGGCCTTGCTTAGTTATCTACCTACCTTTCTGAGGTCTTGCCCACTTCCATGGAACTTTGCCTGCCTACCTTACCCATCTGGGGTCTTGCCTACCTACCTAGCTTGGTCCTTGCCTATTTACCCAGATGGAGACTTAGTGGCCCTAATTATCTACTTGGGGTGGCTTACATATCTACCTAATAGGGTCTTGCCTTGCTACCTAGAGAATAGGGGGCATACCTACCTAACAGGATGGGACTGCTTAGTATCTGCCTAACTAGTTTAGGGGGATATCTGTTTAATTCGGTGTCTACCTAACTAACTAAAAGGGGGATCTACCTATCTGCAAGGCAGTATTTAGAACTTATTCTGCCTGTACACTTTAGCTGTCAGTCAAACTCTGGTTAATGTTTTTTGTCATTTTAGTCCAGTGATACTTATGGAGGCATCTGATAGACAGTTCTCCATTATTATCTCTGGGATCTGTTCTCAACCAACAGTGTTTTTTGTCACCTCAAGGCTGCTGCTAACCTGAGTACCCAATACACCAGGGGTACTATGAAGAGCCAGATTATGATTAGTAGTGAACTATGTAATGTGATGGTCTGCTTCGAGACTGCAGGCTGGTATTTTTAGGATGTTAAGGATCCTAAAAGATGCATGGACTTTTCCATCCTGATAGTACCAGCCTGGAACTGTCGGATTTACCTTGGCTGGTTATGAAAAATGGGGGGACCCTACATTGTCTTATTAAAATTATTTAAAAACAAATCTTAAAACAGGCATTACATTATGATCAAAAAATACACAATGAAAATAAAATAAGGAAGAGTTCCCATTTTTTCATAACTAGCCAAGATGAAACTGACAATAGCAGGCTGTACGGTGTGGGATCACACTACAAAGTGTATTATGTATATATGATATGTTTATTGAGTATATTTGTGAATATGAACATGTGTATATTGAAGGGGTTAAAGAGAATGACTAAGCACTTGTAGGTGTAGGGGTGCTTTAAGCTTCTGAGAATGGGATTGGTCTGAGTAGAGAAGAGTCACTAGAGAAGCCAGGGCCCCATAGCAAACTTTTGGGGCCTCCCTGACCATGAACATTTACTGGGACAGGCAGTTACTAGATAATACAAGGGGAAAATACCTCACCATACATATCACCATCATACTGCTACCATAAAAATCCCACTATACCAAGACCAACGTTACCAATAACGCTACTACATATTATACCGCCAGAACCACAAATCACCACCAGATAGTGACTGAATAATACCCCTATACTATTACTTAATAAAGATCAGTATACAAAGACAAATATTACTGCCATATAGTGACCATATAGTGGTAGGTATCAGTGTACACAGATGCTCTACAGACTGTATATTGCCTTCATACAGTGATCATATAGTGGTAGATATCAGTGTACACAGACTCCACAGACTAAATATAACCACCATACAGGGTCCATATGTTGAAGATACCAGTGTATATAGACTCTGCAGACTTATAAGTGATTGCAGTGCAGTTAAATCTTGTGACTCACAGGTGACTTTTTTCTGGCGAGTCGTTGACTTTCCATTTTGTTCTGCATTCGGTCCAGACCATCATGATGACTTTTCCGGCAACCACTCGTCCCTGCAGATTTGGACACAAATATCTTAGAGTCCTCACTTTCCCAGCACCTCACTCCCTGCCACTCATCTCTGTACAAACTTCCAAAAGATCACAGAGGGGTACAGGCCATAGCTTGGAGGCCCAGTCTCCTAGAGGGGAGGAACAGATTATTCACTCCCTGGAGATTGTGTTACAACTATGGTCTGTACCCCTCAGAATCATGTTACTAGGTAGGTAGGCCCTATTAGATAGGTTGGTAAGCCCTAGTTAGGTAGGTTGGTAGGCTCCACATAGGTAGGTAGGCAGTACATAGGCCCCAGGTAGGTAGGGAGTACATAGGCCTAAGGTAGGTCGGCAGATTGGTCCTAGGTAGGCAGTAGTTAGGCAGGTCTCAGTTAAGTAGACAGGCTACAGGTAGGTAGATTGGTCCTAGGTTGGCAGTAGTAAGGCAAGTCTCAATTAGGTAGGTAGGCTACAGGTAGGTAGGTATATTGGCCCTACGCAGGCAGTAGTTAGGCTGCAGTTAGGTAGGCAGCCCCAAGGTAGGTAGGTAGGCCCCAGGTAATTAAGTAGGTGGGCCACATTTAGGCAGTAGATGGGCCCTAGGCAGCTAGGTAGATAGGGTATAGGTGTAATCCACATAGGTAGGTAGGTAAATAGGCTATAGGGAGCCCTAATTAGGCAGGCAGGCTTTAGCTAGGCTACACAGGGCCCATTTAGGCAGGCAGCATTTAGGTAGGCTATAAGGTCCCCATATAGGCAGGCAGGGTTTAGGTAGGCTACAGGGGGCCACAGATTGGTAGGCAGGCAGTGTTTAGGTAGGGTATAGGAGCCTATATAGGCAGGCAGGGTTTATGTAGACTATAGGATCTGCATATAGGCAGGCAGGGCCCCAAATAGTATAGGGCCCCATATAGGTAGGCAGGCAGGGTTTAGGTAGCTATAGGGCTGCATATAGGCAGGCAGGATTTAGATAGCTATAAATAGACAGGCAAGCAGGGTTTAGGTAGAGTATAGGACATCCTTTATGGAAAGGTTTAGGTAGTTAGAGGGCTCCATATAGGCAGGCAGGGTTTAGGTAGAGTAAAGGGCCCCATATAGGCAGGCAGTTTAGGTAGCTATAGCGCCCCATATAGGTAGGCAAGCAGGATCTAGGGTAGGCTATAGGGGCCATATTGGAAGGAAGGCAGGGTCCAGGGTAAACTATAGAGGCCATATAGGTAGGCAGGCAGGGTCTAGGTAGCTATAGGGGCCATATATAGTCAGGCAGGCAGGATCTAGGTAGCTATAGGGGCCATATATAGTCAGGAAGGCACAGTCCATGTTGCTATAAGGGCCATATATGTAGACAGGCAGGGCTTAGGGTAGGCTATAGGGGCCATATATAGTCAGACAGGCAGAGTCTAGGTAGCTATAGGGGCCATATATAGCCAGACAGGCAGGAGCTAGGTAGCTATAGGGCCATATATTGTCAGGCAGGTAGGGTCTAGGTAGCTATAGGGGCCATATATAGTCAGGCAGGCAGGGTCTAGGCAGCTATAGGGGCCATATATAGTCAGGAAGGCACAGTCCATGTTGCTATAAGGGCCATATATGTAGACAGGCAGGGCTTAGGGTAGGCTATAGGGGCCATATATAGTCAGACAGGCAGAGTCTAGGTAGCTATAGGGGCCATATATAGCCAGACAGGCAGGAGCTAGGTAGCTATAGGGCCATATATAGTCAGGCAGGTAGGGTCTAGGTAGCTAAAGGGGCCATATATAGTCAGGCAGGCAGGGTCTAGGTAAATATAGGGCCATATATAGTCAGGAAGGAACGGTCTAAGTAGCTATAGTGGCCAAATATTGTCAGGCAGGGTCTAGGTAGCTACAGAGGCCATATATAGTCAGGCAGGCAAGATCTAGGTAGCTATAGGGGCCATATATAGTCAGGCATACAGGGTCTAGGTAGCTATAGGGGTCATATATAGTCAGACAGGTAGGGTCTAGGTAGCTATAGGGGCCATATAAGGCCAGGCATGGCTTAGACAGGCTAGATTAATGTTAAAAAAATAAGAAATAACTTACCCACCTGTGACACGGTCCCTAGATGCGACCAGCTCACCTCTAGCCAGTCTGTGTATGGCGTGGGCGGCTCGATGATATGACGTCATCCAGCTGCCCACGTCAGCACTGTGGGCCAGCACCTGCTAGGCTTAAAGAGGTTTTCTCTCTACAAAGATCATATCTCTAATGATGGGGACAGTAAAAATAAGTACTTTTGCAATTGGTTTGCATTACCTAAGTCACTTAGTAAAGCAGATGTGAGCTAATCAGTGTGTCTATAGCTATTTCTGCAGCAGGTGGTCGGGCCACGCCCCTTTCTGTGATTGACTCACTGATATTTCATTCAGCCTATTTGGACACGCTCCCTGGATGGGACATATGCCCTATGCTGTGATTGGTTGCCTGCACTCTGTGCTTACTTCCCTCTGAGCTGTGGAAAATGAAAGTGAAACGAGCTGCCTGTGATGACTGTGTCTGTATAGTAAATGCTGTTTCAGCTCCTCTCTATGCCCCTTCTCCCAGTGATAACTCTATGTAAAGGATCTGGGCAATTACTGAGTCTCTAGCTGCTAGATTCACTCTCCCCTCATATAACACAGCCTTATATCTTGTATTCCCCTCATATAACAGCTTTATACAGTCTTCTCTACCTCCTGCCTGATAATAGAGAGGAGGGTGGCAGCGTGCCTTTCTCAAATTTGCTTCATCAGTTAAGGCTGTATGTATAACTTCTTACACCAATACAGGTGTTCTGGTTACAAGGAGCTTGTGGTGCCTAGAGCTGACAGCTCTGCAGACATGAAAACCATTGCAGGACGTCTGCAGAGCTGTACATCTTCTCCCTTCCACTGCTAAAACAGAATGATGATGTCACAACTCTTCAGTGAGGGAAGACACGCCTACTGGGAGGAGAGAGGCGCCCCTGGATTTGAAGCTGTAACAGACATACACAGCTCACAGTTGCGAAAACGTGTAATGATTAACCCCCTTTAAGGCCTAGCAGGCAGATTAGCAGAGCCTGAGGGCCCGGGCGTTCAGAAGCAGGAGGCGCTGGGCCCCGCAGCTACGGCGGGCGCAGGAGCAAGACTCATGGGGAGCAGAAGAACTAGCAGCTGCCCTGGAGCCGGGACCCCTAAGGACGCGGGCCCCAGGGCAACTGCTACGTCTGCTACCCCATTAGTTACGCCCCTGAGTAGAGTAGAGAAAAAGGTAGGGTGTCGTAGGCAGATATAATGTTCTGCTATGTTAGTAAGAGAAATTTCAGTTCAGCTCTGGTTAATGTGTTGAAAGATTCCTGTTCATCCAGCAAGAAGGGTAATCTACCCACTAGCCAGCAGTAGTGTAGAAAAGGCTAGGAGGAGAGAGGATGCACTAAAAGAAGAGAAAGACAGTGGATGAGAAAGACAGAAAGAGAGGCAGAGCAGCAGAGAAAGAGAGAAGGCTGGAATATTGGTATAGATAAAGAATAAGAGAATATGCCAGTGAACAGAGAAGAGAGAAAAGTTTAGATAATGAAAAATGACCCTTGGGGACACTACTAGGTTTGCCACACTGGGGCCTAGACAATACCAATCTCAGACGGCAGCAACTGGGAAAAAGTAAACAGGAAGAGCCTGCTTGGCTGCAACTGAGTGAAGCAGCAGAGTGAGGTGCATACATTGAATGCACCAGAAAAAGAGTGAAGAATATATATTAAATGTGCAAGATGTAAGCCTGTAAGAGTAATTGTCGGCATATGGAAGAAATTGTGCGCACTCTCTGCCTGTTTGAGAAACATTATGAGTAAAGCCTGTAGAACCTAAGCTGAAGGGTCTCTGTTGGTTAACCAGCAATCTCACACTGGTATGCAAAGCAGCACTAGCATCCACATACATCTGTTATCCAGGAGTACCTGCCTGCTTGACACCTGGCACCTGCATCCACACTTTACACTATAATGGTGGAAAGTCCATTATTATTGGTCCCTTCTTATCCAAAAAAGTACTAACTCCATTACTAATGCTGAAATAAAATGGTAAAAAAATGGAAAAACAAAGAAACATCCCTCATTGATAATTTTATTAAAGAAATGGATCCAACTCTGGTCCGATGTAGTTGAATGGGTCTGATGTATTCCAAAGAGGAAAGCTATAGAAAAATAGAAACACCTTAAAAATGACAGTACTATACTCCATTCTCTGCACCCTTTAAAGATCATGTCTGAATATGATCACGGAGGGTACAGGCCATAGCCACAGAAGTCTCCAGGGGGGTAGATCTCTGTTCTGACCCAGAAAATTGTGTCTGTAAGCTGTGGCCTGTATCTTCTCTTCCCCCACCACTGTTTTATGCGGTCTAATGCCCTTTCTACCACCCCATGGGGAGTTTGTACAGATAGAATTAGGTATGGGAGGTGTTAAAAGAGTAAGGATGCTAAGATATTTGTGTAGCGACTTCTGCAGAGACAAATCATGGCTTGACCAGATGGGGAAGTAAACGGAAAGTTAACGATTCCAAGCAGACAAGACATCTCCTGTGATGTAACTGCACTGTAATCACTTATATTGTCTGCAGACCTCCTGTGTCCAACTGGTCTCTACCACTATATAGTGTAGGAAGGCACAAGGTGCAGTTATTGACGGACGTTATGTGTCACCGATCTGCTTAAGATCGGTGAAATACAGCCCATTTGTTTTGGTGTCAGCGGCAGCAGGCCACTGACACACGTTTTGTATATGTAGTATGGCAATAATGCCGTGATCCGGGTCGGGCTTTATTGGAGCAGTCTGTAGAGTTGGGTGGGACGGGCTGCTCCCACATCCAGTCCTGGGCTTACCAGCCCTATATAAGGCCAGAAGGCTCAGGTGAGAGGGGGTGTGGTTCCTTACCTTTGTACAAACGGCTCAGTGGAGCAAGTGTTTGGAAGAAAGCCAGAGCTGGGCCTTGCACTCCAGAGAGAGAGACTGAGACCTGCGTGTGGTTTCCTTGCCAGGGAACCAAAGTACGGTACTGCACTTATACCTGTGACTGTGTTTGTTCCGGATATCTTTATTTTGTTTGGCTGAAGCAAGCCTGCCGTTTATTTGCATGTTTTTGTGGAGTGCACCATTAAACCTTGCTGTGTTTAACACCAAAGGACTGCTTCCGTTTGAACTAATCCCTACAATTGGTGTCTCAGATGCGGGCAACATCCTGGAGTAGGAAACTGCATGTCCTGGGTTAAGGCGGCTGCTACTCTTCAAAGCCAGACAGGTGCCATGAAGGAGCTGCTGAAGCACCTGATGCAGGTGAGCGCCCAACAGCAACAAGCCCATGCAGAGTCCGTGCGGTCACAGCAGGAAACTAACCAGCTCCTAATCAGGCAGGTGGCCATCATGGAGGAAGCTATCCGGGGAAAGGAGGCCACAGCTACACCCAATCAGGAGGATGGACAGCAGGCGCGGAAGAGGGTACGAGACGCCCTGCAGAAGATGACCCCAGAGGACGACGTGGAAGCCTTCCTTACCGTCTTCGAGCGGGTTGCCGAACGGGAGAGACTACCAGCCGCACAGTGGGCAGAGGTCCTGGCCCCGTTCCTCACAGGCGAGCCTCAAAAGGCTTATTATGACTTGTCTCTGCAGGATGCCAGGGAATACCCTAAGCTGAAATCAGAGATCCTGGCACGCCTGGGCGTGACGGTCACAGTCCGGGCTCAGAGGGTGCACCAGTGGGGATACAGGAGGGACAGACCCCCCAGGTCCCAAATGTTTGACCTCTTACACCTCATCCAGAAATGGCTGCAGTCAGAGATCTGTTCCCCAGCCCAGATGGTGTAAAGGGTCATGGACTGGTTTGTGCACGCTCTTCCCAAGCCAGTGCAGTGCTGGGTCACACAGGGAAATCCCCAGACGGCGGATGATTTGGTAGCCTTGGTGGAAAGGTATCAGGCCGTGGAGAACTCCATGGTCGATCCAGGACCCTTTGCCCCTCCATACTGGCGTATGCAGAGTGACTCTAACGGCCAAAGAAGGGGTCCCAAACCCCCTAGAGAAGCCCAGTCCAAGGCCAAAGGCCTGCCAGACCCAACATCCAGACCCTCTGTCAGTGAGATCGTCTGCTGGAAGTGCCACGCTGCCGGGCACATGGCGGCCCAATGCCCACTTGGCTCGGAAGCCATGGACTGTTCCATAGGACGGCGTACGTCGTTGTTTGTGCAACCGGCCTGCACAGCGGTGATGGACACGGAGAAGGGACTTCCACTCTGTTCAATCAGGGTGAATGGCACCCCTGTCAGGGGACTCCTGGACTCAGGAAGCTTGGTCACTCTCCTAACAGCCCATATTCCCCATGTGTTGATCCCAGGGAAAACTTTGGGGGTCACGTGCATACATGGGGATACCAAAGTGTACCCCGTGGCACTGGTCACGTTAAAATCTGATGGGGGTACAGTGTCCCACCAAGTAGGCATCGTGCAGGTTTTACTGCACGAGGTGATAAGTGGCCGGGACTGCCCTCTCTTTTGGTTACTGTGGGAAAATGCAGTACAACAGAAATTCCCTGAGAGCTCTGACAACCCTGAGAGCCCTGTCCAGGAGGTGGTTCCCGAATTCCCGTTCTCTGTCATGGTAGGGGATGGTGAGAACGAGTCACCCCTTGACGAGACAGTCCCAGACCTAGGGGTATCTCGGGGAAATTTTGGGACGGCCCAACTGCAGGATGAAACCCTGAAAGGTGCTTTCAATAGCGTGGTGGTCCCGGATGGGGTACTCTAAGAGTCAGGGGCCAAGGAAAGATTTACCCATTTTGCCATGAAGGGGAACCTGTTGTACCGAGTGACCAAAATCCGTGAAGAAGTGGTGGAACAACTGCTAGTTCCCAAACCCCATAGGCGGTTGGTGATGGACCTGGCTCACAGTCATGTCTTGGGGGGACACCTGGGGCCAGATAAGACCGTAGAGAGGATTCTACCCAGATTCTACTGGCCAGGGTGCTACCGGGAAATCCGGAACTACTGCCAGTCCTGTCCCCAGTAACAGGTAACCTACCCAGTCGCCAATTTCCGCAGCCCACTAATCCCATTGCCTATTATTGAGATACCCTTCGAGAGAGTAGCGATGGATTTAGTGGGGCCCCTGGTAAAGTCGGCTAGAGGACACCAGTACATTCTTGTCATCATGGACTATGCCACCAGGTACCCAGAAGCTGTGCCCCTGAGAAATGTTTCCTCAAAAGTCATTGCTAGGGAGCTTTGGCACATATTTTCCCGAACGGGGTTGCCGAAAGAGATCCTGACGGATCAAGGGACCCCATTTATGTCAAGAGTAATGAAGGATCTTTATAAGGTTCTGAGGGTGACCCAGCTACGCCCCTCGGTGTATCAACCCCAGACAGATGGCTTGGTAGAGCGCTTCAACAAGACCTTGAAGGCCATGTTGAAGAAAGTAGTCGAGAAAGATGGCCGAGATTGGGACTACCTTTTGCCGTATCTCCTATTTTCTATTAGAGAGATTCCACAAGCATCCACAGGGTTCTCCCCCTTTGAATTGCTTTATGGCAGGCATCCCAGGGGTCTATTAGATATCACCAAGGAGACCTGGGAAAGTGAAGTCACACCCCATAAAAGCGTTATTGAGCATGTGGCCCAGTTGCAGGAACGGATCGCTCAGGTACTCCCTATTGTTAAAAAGCATCTCTTACAGGCCCAAGAGGCGCAAGTGAGAGCATACAACAGGTCGGCCCGAGTGAGACAGTTTAGTCCAGGGGACCGGGTCCTGGTCTTAGTACCAACGGTGGAGAGTAAGTTCCTGGCGAAATGGCAAGGCCCATATGAGGTAGTTGAGAAGGTGGGGTAGGTCAACTATCGGTTCCATCAGCCGGATAGAACGAAGCCCTATCAAATCTACCACGTTAACTTGCTCAAGCCATGGAAGGATAGGGACCCCGCGGAGGCATCTTGTTTGTGGTCCCAACCAGAGACCAGTGTAGAGGCAATAAAGATTGCAGAGACCCTGTCTCCTTCTCAGACCCAACAGTGCAGAAAACTGCTGCAACAAAATAGGGACGTGTTCACAGAGGCACCTGGGCTAACGCATGTTGTGGAACATGAGATTGTGACCGAGCCTCATGTCAGAGTGAGTTTAAAACCTTATAGGATTCCCGAGGCCCGTAGGGAAATTGTGGCAAAAGAGGTACAGAGAATGTTAAAATTAGGGGTGATAGAGGAGTCTAAGAGCGGATGGTCCAGCCCCATCGTGTTAGTGTAAAAAACCCAACGTTGAGTGGCGCTTCTGCAACGACTACCGTAAACAAAATGAGGTATACAAGGTCTTTGCATACCCCATTCCCCGGGAGTAGGAGCTTAGTGAGAGGTTAGGGCCAGCCCGGTATATCACCACCCTAGACCTGTCTAAGGGGTATTGGAAGATCCCCTTAGCCAAGGAGGCCCGAGAGAAGACTACATTTTCTACACCAGACGGGTCCTTCCAATACGTAAGAATGCCATTTGGGTTGCAGGGGGCTCCCGCCACCTTCCAGAGGGCGATGGATAGGATCCCACAGGGCATATGCGTCAGCCTACCTTGACGACATAGTGATCTACAGCCGAGATTGGGAGAGTCACCTTAAGAAGATCCAAGCTGTCCTAGATGCGCTAAGGAAAGGTGGGTTCACCATAAACCCCAGTAAATGCGCCGTAGGGATGGAGGAGGCCCGTTACTTGGGGTATGTCGTGGGAAGAGGGGAAATAAAGCCTCAAGTGAACAAAATAGAAGCCATCCAAACTTGGCCCCGCCCCCTCAATAAGAAACAAGTGAGAGCGTTTCTAGGGATTGTTGAATATTACCGGCGATTTATCCCTAAGTTCGCCGAGATGGCGGTGCCCCTAACTGACCTAACGAAGGGTGTCAAATCCGCCATGATCAAGTGGTCCCCAGAGGCTGAGGAAGCCTTCCAAAACCAGAAGTCAGTCCTATGTAGACAGCCAGTATTGGTGGCCCCAGATTTCTCGCGAGAATTTGTGGTACAAACAGATGCCTCAGAGGTCGGCCTAGGAGCAGTAATGTCCCAGGTTATCAATGGGGAGGAACATCCCGTGAGTTTCCTCAGCAGGAAGCTGTCCCCTGCCGAGCGTAATTACTCCATTATTGAGAGGGAATGCTTGGCCATTAAATGGGCACTCGATTCTCTCCGGTACTACCTCCTGGGTCGGAAATTTAGGTTGGTGACGGATCACGCCCCTTTAAAGTGGTTAAGGGAAAAAAAAGGGCAACAATGCCAGGGTCACCCGTTGGTTCCTGGTCCTGCAGGATTTTAATTTCTCGGTGAAGCACAGGCCAGGCAAGCTGCAGGAGAATGCAGATGCCCTGTCTAGGGTACATAGTTTGATGGCTGAAGGTGCCCAGTCCCCCGGCATTGGGCAGAGGGGAGAGGGGGTATGTAGGAAGGCACAAGGTGCAGTTATTGATGGACGTTATGTGTCACCGATCTGCTTAAGATCGGTGAAATACAGCCCATTTGTTTTGGTGTCAGCGGCAGCAGGCCACTGACACACGTTTTGTATTTGTAGTATGGCAGTAATGCCGTGATCTGGGTCGGGCTTTATTGGAGCAGTCTGTAGAGTTGGGTGGGACGGGCTGCTCCCACATCCAGTCCTGGGCTTACCACCCTATATAAGGCCAGCAGGCTTAGGTGAGAGGGGGTGTGGTTCCTTACCTGGTACAAACTGCTCAGCGTTTGGAAGAAAGTGTTTGGAAGAAAGCCAGAGCTGGGCCTTGCAGTCCAGAGAGAGAGACTGAGACCTGCGTGTGGTTTCCTTGCCAGGGAACCAAAGTATGGTACTGCACTTATATCTGTGACTGTGTTTGTTCCGGATATCTTTATTTTGTTTGGCTGAAGCAAGCCTGCCGTTTATTTGCATGTTTTTATGGAGTGCACCATTAAACCTTGCTGTGTTTAACACCAAAGGAATGCTTCCGTTTAAACTAATCCCTACAATAGTCATTGTATCGTAGCAATATTGGTAGTGGTGTCATGGTTTATATTTAGGAACATCACAGTGGGATTGTGTATAATGGTAATATGAGGTCATGATGTGGTGGTATTATTTGTTCCTTATATAGTAGTATTTTTAGTAATACTGATCTTGGTATACTGGTTTGATCAGTAACAGTATGGTGATAATTTCTCCTTGAATAGCGATACAGTATTATGTGGTAACTGTTTGATTTATATTTAGAGGCGTTATACATAGAACATTGTCTTATAGCTAAACATGTTACATAGTACGGTTGAAAAACGACATGTGTCCTTCAAGTTCAACCAAGGGTGGGGAAAATGTGGGTGAAGGGAGGGAGACACAAGGAGTTCAAGCCCAAGCTCCCCACTGGTGAATGCCCTGAAACCTACAAGGCAAGAACAAAATCTGCTCCAGGGAAGACCCCATCTCTGACCCCAGAGCAGTCACCAGCCAAGATCTAGAATTTTACATAGCTAAGTATGCATTGATATTCTTTCGTTTCAGGCAGTTATCTAAGCCTTTCTTGAAACTCCCAACTGTTCCTGCTGTAACCAGCTCCTCAGGCAGGCTATTCCACAGATTTACAGTTCTTACAGTGAAGAACGCTTTTCTTCCCTGGAGATTGAATCCTTTTTTCTCTAGCCAAAGGGAATGTCCCCTTGTATTTGAGGGGACTTTACATGAAATAATTTTTCCCCATACTTTTTGTAGGGACCATTTATATATTTATATAAATTAAGCATATCCCCCCGAAGCCGTCGTTTCTCAAGACTAAATAAGTTAAATTCTACTAACCTCTCCTCATAACTAAGATGCTCCATTCCCCTTATAAGTTTGGTTGCTCGTCTTTGCACTCTCTCTAGCTCCATTACATCTTTTCTATAAACTGGAGCCCTGAACTGAACAGCATGTTCTAAATGAGGTCGCACCAATGCTTTACACAGCGGTAGAATTACATCCTTGTCCCGTGATTCCATGCCCCTTTTAATACACGCCAATATCTTACTTGCCTTAGAGGCAGTTGATTGACACTGCATGCTGTTCTGTAGTCTACGATCTACAAGAATGCCCAGGTCTTTCTCAACAAGTGATTCTCCAAGTTTTTCTCCCCCCTAGGACATATGGTGCCTGTAGATTATTTCTACCCAGATGCAGAACCTTACATTTATCCACATTGAACCTCCTTTGCCAAGTGGATGCCCATGCACTCAATGTGTCCAGGTCTGCTCGCAATTTATGAGCATCTTCCATTGACTGCACTACCTTACATAACTTGGTGTCACCTGCAAAAATAGAAACGGTGCTATTTATCCCATCCACTATATCATTAATGAATTTACTGAATAAAAGAGGACCCAATACTGAGCCCTGGGGCACATCACTCATAACCAGGGACCACTCAGAGCAAGAGTAATTTACCACCACTCTCTGAGTACGATCTGATAGTTTTTAATCCAATTACACACTGTTATTTCTAATCCAGTGGATTCTAATTTACCCAACAAACGCTTATGAGGGACAGTGATTAGGTTTGTATGACAACTTCTGTTCTTAGTAAAACCATGCTGGCAATCACTTATAATATTGTATTCGTCCACATATTCCTGCATATAGTCCCTTATGAGCCCCTCAAACATTTTTCCCACAACAGATTTTAAACTTACTGGTCTATAATTACCTGGGCAAGACTTGGAGCCTTTTTTGAAGATGGGAACTACATTTGCCTTGCGCCAGTCTCCTGGCACTATACCAGTCACCAGAGAATCTCTAAATATCATATACAGAGGCAAACCGACAACCGAGCTGAGCTCTTTAAGAACTCTTGGGTATATACCATAAGGGCCTGGATCCTTGTTCACATTCAGTTTATTTAACTTGGCTTGGACCATTTTTACACTGAGCCAATTACTTATAGGAGATGATGCATTAACAATACTGGCACTACCTACATCCCCACTGGGCCCGTCCCATCAACTGCTTTTTCATCGTTAGTATATACTGAGCTGAAGAACCTATTTAGTACCTCAGCCTTCTCCGTGTCCCCAGTGACCAGCTCCCCATTAAAGTTTTTTAAGAGTCCTACATGCTCCAACCTTGGCTTTTTGGCACTTATATGCTTAAAAAATGTATTGGGATTTGTCTTGCTGTCCTTGGCCACCTGCCTTTCGTTTTCTATCTTAGCTGCTTTTATCACTTTTTACAGATTTTATTAAGCTCTTTGTAATTCAAAGGCTGATGCAGAGCTCTCTGACTTATATTTTTTAAATGCCCTTTTTTTATTATTTATTGCCCTTTTAACAGAAGGTAGAAGCTATGTCGGAATAAGTTTTAATCGCCTATACTTGTTTAACCCTTTAAGGAAAAAATTTTGCTATAAAATTTCTCCAAAGTATTTTTTTAAAGCTTTTTCTTTTGGTTCCCTACATCACTTTTTCTAGTACTGTTCCCAGTCTAGGCCCGGTATTACATCCCTCAATAAGGGTTTCCCCTTTTAAAAATTTAAAATGTTTTTGCCCTCCCGCTCTGTTTTTTTTTTTTCCAGTTTACAACAAAAATTTAAATTATAGTGGGTCCTTTTATTTTTAGATTTTTCAGAAACAGTGCCCCCGCCAAAAAGCTCTGCTTTATTAGAAATTCCAACCCCAACAAAGCATCACTTCTATGAAATCCTCCACAAACTGCCCCATAAAATTATTCTCTAAACAGATTGAGAAACGCCCTTTCCCCTTTGGGCATTTGTGAGAACTGTGACCCCCGCAAAAGCCTGGGTAATTAAAGTTTACCCAAATTTTTACCCACTGTACCCACTAGTGTGTCATACCATTTCATTATTCACCTGTTCCCTTTATCTCCTTCAGTGATGTTTTGGGGGTCAAAAGAATTTCACCAAAATATTTTCTTTCTTTCATAACCCCTCCCTTTTGTTTTCACCCCCAATGTTTCCACACGTCAGCAAATTCGCCCTTATTTCCTCTTTTCCCCATTTGCTTTGATTCACTCCTTACAAAACAGACACACACCTTTTCCCCTCCTCCTTTTGCTCAAACCTTCCCTAAATAGATTTTTTAAATTTAAAGGGTTTACAGCCCAATCATGCGGGGGGGAGTCCAAGGGCCCTGGTTTTTTGCAAAACCAAAAAACATCATTCTGCCTTTCCCTAGAACAATGCCTCAAGCTTTCCATTTTTTATTTCTAGACTTCTGGGGATTTGTGAATAGACATTTTAAGTTCCCTTCCAGTTTTACACTTTCCATCAACGGTATGTGCACAAAATTCTTGAAACCCTTCCATTAACCCCTTACCCCAAAATTTGGGGCATGCCAATAAATTTATGGTGGAAATGGGGTTTCCCCACACATGACAACCGATATGTTAGGGAAAATTGTGTGGGGCTCAGAAGCCGAGGGCCCGCACAATCGACACATTAAACCAAACTGTATATTACAGTTTAAATCCAGTTACACCCATTAACCCCCTTTGAAAGACAAAAGTTTAATGTACCGCGGGGGCTAAAAAAAAAAATTAAATTAGGCAGCTCCTTCTGTCTTGATCAACCAATGGGTGATGGCTTCCCTGACAACCCGAATGCCTAACAAAGGCTTCCAGGTTATTTACGACATTATCACCCCTGATACGGCCAGATTTGACAATTGCATAGTTAAAAACAATGGGAGTAAAAGTGGGGTACTCTATTGTATTTCACAAGGAAACTTTAATTTATTGCTAAATGTAGTCCCCTTTTGAGGGTAAGTCCCCAAAAAAAAAATTTGTGGGGGAAAAGAAAAT
>JAODAL010064095.1:0-18901 GCA_025379985.1 Phyllomedusa bahiana
AGAAACGTTTTTTTTTCCCCTCCAAAGATGAAATTTTACCTGTAGCAAATTACAACCCAAAAGGTTAATTAAAGTTTTTTCTTTTTTTTTAAATGTAAAATACGCGCCTTTTTAACATGCTCAAAGTGGTAATTTTTGGTTGCTCATTTTTTAAGGCAATTTAGACCGGGGGGTTAATTTAGCGTTGTTCTGCTGTTGTGGTCACTAAAAAAAACCGTTCTTTTTATCTCCAATGAAAAAAATTTTGTCTGAGCAAAATTCATAATCGACTTTAATTAAAGTTTTTCTGTTTTTGTGTCCTTAAAATATACGCCATTTTAAACGCCACAAAGTGGTAATTGTTGGCAGCAATTTCTTTTGCGAAATTTTACATCCAATGGTTAACTAAGTTTTTTTCTGAGTTGTATTAGTAAAAAAACGTTTTTTTTTCACCCCAAAAGAAAAATTTTTTTTCCTGTAGCAAAATTCATATCCGAAGGTTAATTCGTGTTGTGCTTTTATTTTCAGTAAAATAACAGTGTTTTTAAACGGAATACAAAAAAATTTTTTCCTGCCCATTTGTGGAGCGCAATTTATACCCAAAGGGTTTCCCCCAAGTTCTTTGTGGGTTCATTTGGAGTAAATACAGGGTGTGTATTTATCAAATACAATTTTTCTCCAAAAAACAGGGGCTGTACATTTTAAAACAAAAAAAGTAGTCAGACAGGAGGGGAGGCTCTTCACCTGCGAGTGGGGCAGTGGCACAAATATTCCTGGAGAGGCCCATTCGCAGACAACAAGGGGATGGCGAGCAGGGGTCACTCGGTGAGCCCACAACTGCCGCTGCCATCTAGGGGGCCGTGTATTGTTCAGCAACCCAAGGGTTCTTGATTGTTGACTGGTTATCCATTTCCCTCCCAGTTTGACACCTGACAACCCCAGCCAAGAGCCCGGGGGGAGCGCAGAACAACCCCTTAGTTGGCATGGCCCGGGGAGGGGCAATCCCTCTTCTGTCTTCAACCCCCCTTGTCCCCTCCATTCCCTCAACCAGGGGGTTTTTACTATTTGGGGCTGGGGTTTATGCCACTATACAGCAGGGATTAGGAGGACAGTCAGCAGCTACTTGGCAGCGAAGAAAAAGGGGCCAACATCCCCTGCTTTTGAAAAATAGATGTGGGAATGGCATAGGAGGTCTGTTGTGGGGGTCAGGCTCTGCATACCAAGACCATGATGAGGACAGCAGTGACGTGAAACACAAATCGATGATGATGTAGCCGACCCGCATTGGGAGCCGGGTGAAGCAAGGGCTTCTCATCGTCAGGAAAAAGAGGGCGTCAGCTTGCAGTCAGGCAGCGGCGCAGACAGCAATGGGTTGTGTGGCCGTGAGTCAGCAGGGGCAGCAGTGTGAGGTCAGGAGCCAAAAAGACTTTGGGGTAAAAAACCGGCTTCGCAGGTCCAAGAAAGTAGGGACAGGGTAGCGGGCAGGGGTGGTAGTTGATAGTGTGGAGCGTTGGCGGTAAAACAGTACTCGGTGGTGTGGGAGTTCTTTGGGGAGACACCGGAGGAGCCGATAGGGAATATGTAGAATCTGTGGGAGAAAGTGAAGCGTGGCCAGGGGGCTAACATTGGGACCACGGCCCCGCGTCAACACATTGACGTCACCATCCGGGGCCCGGGGGAAAACGTGGCTTAAATGTGGTTTTTCCTCCGGCGCCTCAGCAACAGCAGCAGAAACCCCAGTGGCCGAAGCCATTCAGCCAGCAAGGGTCCACCACCTCTGCAGAAGGGAGTTGTTTTTTCTTTCCCATAATTCTCGGCCAGTTTGCACTCTGCCACCCCCATTTTGAAGGGGGGTCCGCTGGACTTTTTGGGCAGCCAAACGGGTGTGGGGCCCCGCTAGTGTTGAGCAAATTTACTTTTGGCCATCGACAGGGGTTTCGATGATCGTTTAGTCCCTTTTCATCGAAAATTTGGGTCGATAGTCAATATTTAATTATAAAAAAGACCTTTAAAAGTTAGGGGGAGAGCAACAACACCTTCATTCTTCCCCCAAAAAAGGGGCTGGAGAAGCTGGAATTAACATCCACAACAGTCAAATGGATACGTGCTACATTTTAGGCAACACACTTTTTTTAATAAAAGCCACAAAAAAAAAAGTCACACACCATTCATTTACCCGTCTTTTTACCACAGCAGGCCCCCTTTAAACCTGCATCACCCCCAAATTAAAAAGGGGCCAAAAGGGTTTAGTATGATTTGAACCATCATTTTACTTGAACTGGAATATCCCGGGCCCGGAACCCCAGCATCACCCCAAACCTCCCATGACCCCCAGTTTTAAAAGTCCCGGGGAAAAAAAGGGAAGTCTTTAAAAACCAAACAATTTTAGTTTCACGGGACTTTAAAACTATACCTGTCCTGGGCCACAGCTTGAGCCCCAAAACCTGTCTCCCCCCCAAAGATTCAAAAGGGGGGGGGGAAAAGGAGTCTTTAAACCACCTTTTTTGTTTCACTGGACATTGAATATGCCTGCCCTGGGCCACACATGACCCCAAAAAACCTTTGCATCCCCCCCAACTTTTAAAAAGTCCGGGAAAAAAAAGGAGTCTTTCAACCACCATTTTAAATTTTGAACGGGTTTTGGGACTATCCCTGTCCTGGCCCCCATTATGACCTTTTAAAACCTGTCTGCCCCCCAAAAATTAAAAAGGGGCCGGGGAAAAAAGGGAAATTTTTTAAACCCACCATTTTGTTAAACCCTGGAAAATTAATTTATATTGTCCGGGCCCCGCGTATAAACCATTAAACCGGTCTGACCCACAGATTAAAAAGTACCGGGAAATAACTTTTAAAACCACCTTTTTAAAGTTTCACCGGGGGACTTTAATACTGTCCCGGGTCCGGGGTAGCGCTTGCCCCCCCGTATGGGGTGCAGCCAATTTGAGCTTCACGGGAAAATACGGGTTTGGTTAACCTCCTGTTCCCCCCCAGTGCCCTTTTTTTTGGGCCCTTTCTTTTTCTAAATTTTACTCAAACGTGCTGGGGGGAAAATTTGGTCTCTGTACTTTGTTCTCTTTCCGTCTCAAACTCCATGTCCTCTGAATAACCTACATCTGGTCAAGTTTTCTGTACCTCCCTTTTAAACAATTCAGGGGAATTTTTTTTAAAGCTATTTTGTACATGCAAGTTTTTTTTTTAGTTTAATTTGGGAAAACACTTTTTAAAAAGGGAAGGGAATCCCACCTTTGTCTTTGTTTCTCTTTTTTTAATTTATTACATGGGTTGCCCTCAATACAGGGATTGTTTACTATTTTTAAAGATCTTGAAAAAACAAGTCATTTTGAATATGTGCCCCTTTAAAAACAGTGTCCTACCTATTCCTGTTTTGCCCACCCAAAAATACCCTTAAAGCCACTCTTGCAATTGGAAGAACAAATGTTGTTAGAAGCAACTTTTTTTTTAAAACCCAATGGGGCCCTTGTAGTAAAAACCCTGCTTTTCCCAAAGAAAAATTTCCCCCCCAAAAATTAAAAAGAAAGGGACCTTTGACCCAAATTTTGGACAATTGTAAAAGAACAAATTTTGTTAGAAAAAAACATTTTTTTTTTAAAAGGCCCTGTAGTATTGTGCATTTAAAAGGGCAGCATGGCCCAAAAAAAATTTTTAAAAAGGGACTTTTTCCCCCCATTTTTTTAAAAATTTTTTTTGGGGGGGGAGAAAGCCATTTTTAGAAGCCACATTTCGTTCCAAAGGCCCTTGATTATTGCGTATCTCCCCTTGCCTTACTTAAACCCCCAAAAAAAATTAAAATATGATTTTCTCACCCAAATTTTATTAAAAATTTTGGGGGGGGAAATCCATTTAAAAAGGGCCCACATTTCTGTTCCAAAAGTACCATAAATTATTGCGTATCTCACAGCACATGACCCCCAAAAAAATTTAAAAATGATTTCTCACCCAAATATTAAAAATTGTGAGGGAAAAATGCCCATTTAAAACCCAACTTTTCTTTTCCAAAGGCCCCAAATTTTGCTGAAATCTCACAGCAACATGACCTAAAAACCCATTGCAATCCCAAAAACTTTTTTTAAGAAAAAGTGAGTAAATGGAATTACGGTTTTTTGTCATGAAACCTTGCTGTCTTTTCAGGTCCCCTCACAGCAAAAAAAAGAAAAATAAACCCTGTTGGGAAAAGAAAAAAATAAAAATTCAATAAGAAATGATCTTTTAAAAAAAAAAACATTTTTCAAGAGGACCTTTTTCTGTTTTAAGAGGGAAAAAGAAAGAGGCCGGCAACTAATCGGTGACCTCGGCAATTTTGGGGCCCCCAACATTATTTAGAGGTCCATGGGCCCGATTCATCTTGAAGAAAGTCAAACAAACCCCTTTTCTGTGGGAAAATTTGGGTGCGTTTTTCTGTAAATGACTCTCCAGCTGTTCTGAAGGGGCCCCTCAAAAAATGACGCTGGCTGCTGGGCAGGACAACACCTCTATTGGGGGGGCTGAGTTGGGGCTCAGGCCCCTTTGCCATTTTTTTATACCCAGACCCTTATTTGGGTCCCGGGAAAACATCCAAAAACCCTTGGTGTGGGGACGGGAGAATTTTTGGGCGTGCACCATGTCCTTTTAAATGGGGGGCTCTGTGTGGGTTGGGGGTTTTGTTTCCCCTGGGATTGTCATGCCGTTTTGGTTTTAGGTGGTAAAACCCAAAAATTGCCAGAGGGCCACCCATTTTGGCCCTTTTGCCACCCTTTGGGGCCCGCCTTTCTGGGCCGGGTACTGCTACTTTTGGGACTCTACTGCTTTTCAAAAGTGCTGAGGGTTTTTCCCCCGGGGACATTTGGGAAACGTGGGAAAAAGAGCAACAGATGTCTCCAGTTGATCAAACGCAAGGTCTCAATTTTTCCCGCATTTTTCTTCTATTTGGGTTTTGGGTGGAAGGGCGTGCGGGTTTTTGTTTTTGTACCGGGGGGTCCCGGAGGGGGGCCCCCAGTTAAATGTTGTTCATTTTTATGGCCTTTTAAAGCCCAGGGTCATGTTAGGAGGGAAAAGGAGCATCCAAAAAACTTTTGTGAGAGATGGGTCCTTGATTTTTCCCCAAACCTCGGGGGCGAGGGGGACTAGCAAACTGATCTTCCTCATTTTTTCCTCCTGGCCTCAAATTCGCGGCCCCAACCCCTTTTTCCCAAAGGGAGGGGCGTCGGGAAGCAGTTTTCTAGGAATACCCCCTCCTTTCCCCCTCCGCTGCCCCCGGGGACAAACCTTTTTACACAAACACTGACTTGCCTGAATGAGCACCCCGAGAGCTGAAAGCACCACCTTGCACTAGCTCTGGACCCGAAACCCCTGCCTAATGAAAACCGAAAGAAATTGTGAAACTTTTCGGGCCTTGTGGATTTGACAGAGAGAAAGGGTCCGTGTCCGGGATCTGTGTCAAATCCTCCTTTCCCTCGCGGCGGGAAACCCGTTGTTTTTAGAGTTTTCCAAAAGATCGTTTCCCGAAAATAAGATCACCCCACAAAAGCTCATGCTGACAAAAAAGGGGATTGTCCGCACTAACCCCTTTTTTTTTGCTTTTCAAAAAAAACTGGCAAGGATGGTGCAGATTTGCCTTCCCCCTTTTACCCGCCCTCCACCCTTTGGGGGGTCAACACCCGAGGTGCCCGCACCCCCTTCCCTTTTCAGGGCCATGTGTCACTTTGTACTGGTAATGGATTGCGTGCTGCCACAATCGCTGGAGCATGTTTTAAAGGGGGGAATTCCCGCGTGTTTTCCACTTAAAATGAGAAAGGTTGAAATGGGAGGGCCGAGCTGACGCTGCCAACGCAGAAAAGGGGGGCGAAGCAGGGGGCGAAAAGGCGGAAAATGGGGAACTTAGACTTCGAGGGCCCTTCCTCAGCAGGCAGTCCAGACCCCGGGTGCTCTTTTAAAATTTTTGGACGACAAGGTTTTATTGGGCATGTCCAGGCAAGGGATTGTCCCGGGCCTTTCCGATCTTAAGGGCGGCCAGCAAATTTCGCCCAATTAAACCACACCCCCCTTCCCCGGCACAAGGTTCTTGGCAAACCCAAACCCGCGCTCGGCTCTCGTTGCGGGGGAGGGCCCTCCACAGCTCCTAAACCCGTGTGTGGGGCGGTCCCCAAGACAGATTTAAAATTTCCAAAACACCGGGCCCGGTTTCTCTGGGGACGTGATGCCACCAGAGGACCTTTTGGGGGAAAAAAACCCCGCAACCCTCCCTGCGGTTTTTTAAGGCGTGCGCCGACCCGAGAGGGAACCCTCACCCCCGGGACACCCTCCCCCCAGCCCCAACCCAGTACCCTGGTTCACAAAATATAGGGAGCCTTGGCCGTCTTACAAGGGCCATGTGGGGGTGGGCCCCGATGGGCTTTTCCGGCCACAGATGCAGGGCAACCGCTTTACATTTTTAGATGACACGTGGCGGGCCCGGGGCCCGGGCCGGGTTTTTTTTTTCCCGGGGAAAGAAATGCCCGCCCAGCACTGGAAATTTGGGGGGGAGGCAAGGGCCCCTGACGGGGGCCCGGGAAACCCCTTGTGCCCCCAAAAAACGGGAAAAAAGGGAAAAAATTTCCCAAAGGGCCAAAAAGCCTGGCAATGCCGACATTCAGGCTTTTGGCTTTGGGATTTGGTTTTTGGGTTTTAAGTGTTTCTTCTGCTCCCAAAAACCCGGAAACAGAAGGCCCGGCTGCCCAAAATGGCCCCGCTTAAAGGCGGGCAGGTCTCAAAAATGGCGGAAGGAGAAGGGGGAGGGTGGGTCTCTGTTGGTGCTGGTGGAACCCCGGGCCCACGGGGGGAAGGGGCTTAAACGGGGGTGATCCCGATCAGACTCTGAGAGACATGGGGGAGCCCGAGGAAAGTTTGGGTGGTGGCGGGGGAGGGGAGACGGAAGGGCCCGTTTGGGGGTTACAGTGGTTGGGGGCCCCGGGGTTTATCAGCCCTTTTTTTGGCCCAAATGTTTACTCCATTTCAACCATTGGGATTCGCCCGCATGTTAAATAGGGCATGTTGGGGGTTTGGGTTTAAACCCCCTAAGGTTTTTTGCCTTTTACTTATTTTGGGTTTTGGCAAAGGCGGCTATGACATCGCTGGGGGAATCAGAGGCTTGCTTCAAAGAAGGCCCCGGCTTTAGAGGTCCCCGGAAAACCTTTTTTACGGTGATAAGGAGGAAAACGGGGTTTTCGCTGACCGTGGGTGGGGAAATCATATCAGCGGGGCCCCCCTTCCCCAAAGCCCCTCCCCCCTTTTTGAGGGGGAAAACCCGTTCCGAACCCCTAAACCCCATCTCTTCCCCTCTGGCCCGTGATGAAGCGCTCCCCAAGCAAAATTTGTGAAAGACCACGTTGGATTTCCCCAATTTTGTCATCATCCTCATCAAAACAGGTGGGCTTTGTCGTCCTGACATTCTGCATCCAGGAGCTTTCGGCTACAAGGGAAGAGGGAAAAACAAGGCGTTTTCCAAACCCCCCGGGATTTTTGCCGAAGACCGGCTTCCTTCTCCTCCCTGATAGATCAGTAAAATGGGCGTTTAGAGCAGAGAAAATCCCCTCTTTGGCCTCTTTTATCTTTTAACATGCCTTCTACCCCCAAGCCCCCCATTTTGTCATCTAAGGGTCTTCAGAAAAAAGGATTATCCACAGTGGTGGGGGCCCGAGTTTTAAATTTGGGGTGGCTTCATGGTTTGGGCGGGTGTGGTGAGTATGAAGACATTTGTGGGCCCTGGGCTTGGGGGACAAGGAGACAAGGGCTGCTGGGAAAGGGAAAATTGGGATTTTAAAACCCCCTGAAGGGGACAGATTTGGGGACGCTGTTCGTTTCTGAGGGGGAAAACACAGGGGCCCCCAAACCCCGCGTTACAGGCCCGACGGTCCCAAGGGCGATCCGTGGAAAGCCTGTTGTCCGGCCCGAAAATGGAAGGAAACACCTTCCCCTGTACCTCTACCCTCCATGTCCTACCCCCCCCCATTTTTCTCTTACCACCCAATTTTCCTCCATGTTCAAAAAATAAAAATTTGAGAAAGGGATTTAAAAGGGTTTTGGAAAGTCTTTTTTATTAAAAGGCGGCAAAAACACAGCTATTTTTTTCAAAAACCCTCAAAAACAAAAAAAAAAATTCTGGATTTCAAATATAACTGGGAAAATAGAACATCAACAAAGGGCCGCGCCAAAGTGAAAAAAAAAGTATCTTAAAAAGTTTTTGGATAATAAAAGGGTAATTTTTTTTGGGACCTATCAATTTTACCTGTGGGGAAATACAAAAAATTTCTGGGATTCAAATTTTAAATGCAAAAATAGATTTTATCAAAAAACGCTGGCCCGCCAAATGAAAAAAACACGTATTTTAATGTAATTTTGGATAATAAAAGGTATTTTTTTGGGAAATTTCAAAATTAAACCGTTGGGAAAAAAACACATTTGCTGGATTTTAAATTTAAATGCAAGGGGGCTCAAACAACAAACAGGAATGGGCAAAAGGGGTAAAAAAAAACGTATCTGTTTAAAGTATTCGGATAATAAAAGGTATTTTTTTTTTTCAATTTTAAATTTACTTGTGGGACTACAAAAATTTTCTGCCCTTCCCTAATTTTAAATCAAAAAAGGGCCCCAATGAACAAAGCTGTAGTGCGCCAAAGTCCAAAAAAAACGTATTGAAAAATTTTTTTTCGGATAATTCAAGGTATTTTTGGGACCTTTCAATTCACCTGTGGTGAATAAAAAATTGCAGTATTCCCCAAATTTTAAATCAAGGTGCCTAAAAGAAAAAAAAGTTTTAAGGCCCCCAAAGTTAAAAAAAAAAAACGAAACTGTAAATGTTATTCGGGTAATAAAAGGGATTTTTTGGGACCTTTTAAATTTAACCCGTGGTGACAAAAAAAAATTTTCTGTATTCAAATTTTAAAATGCAAGGGGCCTCAATGAACAAAGCTGTTTCGCCAAAGTGAAAAAACACGTATCTGTAATTTTTTTCGGAAAAATAAAAAGTATTTTTGGCACCCCATCAATTCACCCGTGGTAACTACACAATTTCTGGATTTCAAATTTAAAACTGCAAGGTGGCTCTATCAACAAATCTGGACTGGGCAAAAGTGCAAAAAAACACGTATCTGTAATGTTATTCGGATAAAAAAGGTATTTTGGCACCTTTCAATTTACTGTTGGGGGACTACAAAATTGCTGCATTCACATTTAAGTGCAAGGTGCCTCAATGAACAATCTGAATGGACAAAAGTGCAAAAAAACCTATCTGTAATGTATTCGGATAATACAAGGTATTTTTTGGCACCTATCAACCTGTGCTGACTAAAAAATTGCTGGATTCTAATTTAACTGCAAGGTGGATATATCAACAAAGGTGGAATGGGCAAATTGAAAATGAACACCTATCTGAAATGTATACTGAAAATTTTAAAGTGGAGTTTTGGCACCTAACAAAGACCTGCAGTTACTAGAAAAGATTTTGTATCCTAATATAAGTTCAGGCTGCCCAATATCCAGGAAATTTTTCAATAGAAAACTGTTTAATAATAAAGCTATTGCAGTGCAATGTCTAACTAAGTCTTTGGTGAATTTATCCAGTAATTTTTTATAGAGCTTGTCTGTGTTCGCCCGAGGGGCCCCCCCTCTGCTCCGCCCCGTGATTTTACAGCAGAGAATGCTCCTTTAAAATTTCTACCTAACTACATAAAATCTTCAATCTCTAATCTAACTAAATGGTAAGGATCACAGCTAATAGTAGAGGTTTCTCTGTGCAGAAATAGTTTTAATTTTTCGCTGAGCTGTTTGGACACAAGCAGAGCGCCCCCGTCCCTTCTGCTCTGAGACGCTGAAGACCCCTGAGGTGAACAGGAAACGCTGTTTTATGTAAAACGAGGTCATGTGATTATTCCAGCCAATCGCAACCATACACATCCCAGTCAAGACGTCGCACACACATCTCACCCTGCTCTATTCTGTAAGCTGATTTGCTGGCCGCCAAAATGACAGGAAGCGCCGAAAATGGCGCGATCTTAATAGATGATGCACAGATTTTAAACCTAAATTATCGCATGATCTAAAAATTTCGATCAACATAATAACTGTGCCGATTTCAACTTTGTCGATAATAATCGCTCAACACTAGTGGCCGCAACTTGGCGAGTTTGCAGTGGAGAACCTGTCCTGCCCGGCCAGTAGTGTTTGGGATCAGAGCGGGTGTTCAGTGCGGCGGGGGCCATCATTTTCACCCAAAGGGGAACCGCCTGTCCACGGAAAATGGTGGAACGACTGATCTTTGTCAAGATGAATCAGGCGTGGATCGGCCAGGATTTCCACACACCAATGCCTTAGGCGTCAGACTACATCAACCATCACGCCTCACCCAAACTGTGAGAAATGAGTCTGGGTTCAAACTACCTGCCTCACCACTATTCTGATGCCGCCACCCCCCGATGCCACACATCTGCTGCCATGTTTCTCCATCTGCCTACCACCAATCTTAAACCCGGGACTGGCATTGCCACCCACCTCCACATTCTGTCATTGTGCCACTCTGTTTCCTACTACTGTTTTGCCACCTCCAGAATGTCATTGTGCCACTGTCTGACCTCCTGCTGCTGCTGTGGCTGCTGCCGTGCCCTCCACACTCGTTCATTGTGCCACTGCCTGACCTCATGCTGCTGCTGCTGCCAGGACCTCCACACTCTGTCATTGTGCCACTCTGTGGCCTACTCCTGTTTTTGCCACCCCCAGAAAAGTCATTGTGCCACTGTCTGACCTCATGCTGCTGCTGTGGCTGCTGCCATGACCTACACACTCTGTCATTGTGCCACTGTCTGACCTCATGCTGCTTCTGTTGCTCCTGCAGTGACCTCCACACTCTGTCATTGTGCCACTCTGTGGCCTACTACTGTTTTTGCCACCTCCAGAATGTCATTGTGCCACTCTCTGGCCTTATGCTGCCTCTGCTGTTGATGCCGTCAACTCCACACTGTGTCATTGTGCCACTCTCTGACCTCATGCTGCTGCTGAGGCGAGTGCCGTGCCCTCCACACTGTGTCATTGTGCCACTCTCTGACCTCATGCTACTGCTGCCGTGACCTCCACTCTCGGTCATTGTGCCACTCTGTGGCCTACTACTGTTTTGCCACCTCCAGAATGTCATTGTGCCACTGTCTGACCTCATGCTGCTGCTGCCATGACCTCCACACTGTGTCATTGTGCCACTCTCTGACCTCATGCTGCTGCTGCTGTCACCTCCACACCCTGTCATTGCGCCACTCTCTGACCTCATGCTGTTGCTGCCGTGACCTCCACTCTCTGTCATTGTGCCACTCTCTGACCTCATGCTGCTGCTGCTGCCGTGACCTCCACTCTCTGTCATTGTGCCATTCTGTGGCCTACTCCTGTTTGTGCCACCTCCACACTCTGTCATTGTGCCACTCTCTGACCTCTCCTGCTGCTGTTGATGCCGTCACCTCCACACTCTGTCATTGTGCCACTCTCTGACCTCATGCTGCTGCTGTGGCTGCTGCCGTGACCTCCACACTCTGTCATTGTGCCACTCTCTGACCTCATGCTGCTGTTGCTGCTGCGGTCACCTCCCCACCCTGTCATTGTGCCACTCTGTGGCCTACTCCTGTTTGTGCCACCTCCAGAATGTCATTGTGCCACTGTCTGACCTCATGCTGCTGCTGTGGCTGCTGCCTTGACCTACACACTCTGTCTTTATGCCACTGTCTGACCTCATGCTGCTGCTGTGGCTGCTGCCATGACCTCCACACTCTGTCATTGTGCCACTCTGTGGCCTACTCCTGTTTTTGCCACCTCCACAATGTCATTGTGCCACTCTCTGACCTCATGCTGCTGTGGCTGCTGCCGTCACCTCCAGACTCTGTCACTGATGTTGCCACCTGAGCCCTCAGCTTGTCTTTTTCCAGCTGTCACTGCCTTGACCTTATCAGGCTACATTCCCGCTTCAGTTTTTTGGTCATTTGGCCTCTTAAGTGCCCAGGGAATTTTATAGTGAAGCGATTCTAAGAGCCCATCTCTATTCCCCATGCATGGAAATAAAATCTATTACAAAGATTTTGTGCTTAGCTCATGTTTTTGAACACACTGCTATTATTTTGAACACAACTGTATATAAAAAAAGATTATTATTATTATTATAATTATTATTATTATTATATTATTGTAAAGAGAACCAAATAAAAAATGAGTCAAAATACACTTGGCCATTTATTATTTGAGAAAAATTATTCAATATCACATATCTATTACAGACAAAATATGTGAACTTATGCTTCCAGTATATGGCTTGTGCAACAATATCTGCATCTAACTGTATTCTATAATTGTTGAATAGTCTTGCACCTCAGCTTGGATAATTTAAAATGTATAATTCAGTCAATGATGGAAAGCTGTCCTGGTCCAGATACATCAAAATAGGCCCATACTATGGGAATGATGTTTCACGTATGCTGTGAGGTTTTTATGCTGAAATGCAGGGTTTTTTTTATTGTTCAAACATTTAGCAGCATGTGACATGGGGGCCTCTGTAATGGAGTTGATTTATTCCTACTCAGTTCTCTTTGCACTCACCTCTCACTCAGGTGGCAAATCGAGCATAAATCACACCACAAGACAGTTCCAGCACTCCAAAAATATTTCCCTGTCACCCACTTCTTTCAATTATCAACAAGAAAAAGAAATTGGAGGGAAGGGTCCCGATATACAGTACAAATACTACTTACCAGCAATTGCAGGATTAAACACTATCTTACTACTCTCCAGCAGTTATAGGGTTAAAAAAAATTCAAGTTTATGGGCTAAGCTTATTATTTTTTATATTTAATATGAGAAATATACAGTGCTTACACAGAGTACAAAAATGCAATAAAATGACATACATGCAACAGTATAAAATAAAAGAGAAGAAAAATCACAGAAAACTTACAACGGAGACAATCTTGTGTTCCTTGGGGCAAGGTGAAATGGAAAACAGCTCAATCAGCAATTGAACCCCAAACTATGTATCATGATGTACCATGATTTGGGCCTCGACTGTGTATTTTATACAGCCATCTCAAATTTCCAAACCTTTCATCAGTTAATTGTGATAATTATTTTGTACCTAATTGGCTAGGAAAATGATAAGGTGGGTGGACAGGCATCCTTAATGAGGAGTGCTACACACTTTGCCCACTAGATGGCATTCACAGGTCATCCTTGAGTTCAACCAGTTCATTTAAACTCTAACCTTTTCTATAACAGTTTTATGGCTCAGACAGGTCACATCTGGTATGATAAGGTTTTTTGGCCCAACATAAACAAAAGTAGTAAAAGGGCAATAAAAATGCTGTGTACCAATACATCACTGGGCAATGTAAACAGGAGGTGTTGTAGATGGAACCGCAAAAGGGCTCTACTTTTCAGCGGGGGATCAAATCAGTATATTAGTTGGCACGTGCCAGAGAGAGACATCACAGCCTGACACTTTCTCAGACAAAAGAGTTCTCCAAACTTTATTGCACAGAAGTTTTTAACAGGTTGGGCGTGTACACATTCCTTAAGTAACATGTAACATTACATCCACCCTCTTAATTGGCTCTTCTTATCTACATTTTAAATGACCCTCCTCTCTTTTTGTTAGAGAGAAGAAAAATAACTAAGGGCAGTGGCCATTTTTGCTTATCGGGGTGTGTCTGAACACAGATGCCATCTTGTGGGTGGAATAGACATTATATACAGAAAAAGGGGAAAATTTCTTTTTTTTTTTAACTCAGAACTAAAACAGAAACATGGCCATACTCACTGCTAGTAAAGCTGAAGTGAGACTAGACAAAGCATAGAGGCAACATAGGCTCCCATGCTATTAAAGAAAAATACCCAGGTGCAGCTGATTGGTGGTAATCCATATATCTCTCCACTAGGTGGACAGAAAGCTGCACCTTAAATTGACATCTATTCACATAGCATGCAAAAAGCCAAAAAGCCACAGTACCATAGGGTTGGGAGACAAAACAGATGCAAAAAATACCCGTTAAAACAGACGCTCCCCACACCTTCCATGCATGAGGGGGGCGACTGCTGGTATTCTACTGGCATCCAATCCCCAGTACTGTTGGGCAAAAAAACTATTTTCACATACTGGAAAAATATCAAATATGAGGTAATGGTTAACATAATGACCACTTTATTGTAAGCCTGCAAGCCTACTTCACGGCTCCTCATTTATTGCAGGTCCCTACTCTCCCTTAAAATCACAAAATATACAGAAAAAGGGGAAAAAAAATATTTTTAAACTCAGAAGAAAAACAGAAACATGGCCATACTCACTGCTAGTAAAGCTGAAGTGAGACTAGACAAAGCATAGAGGCAACATAGGGCCCCCATGCTATAAAGAAAAATACCCAGGTGAAAGCTGATTGGTGGTAATCCAAAATCTTCCACTAGGTGGACAGAAAGCTGCACCTTAAATTGACATCTATTCACATAGCATGCAAAAAGCCAAAAAGCCACAGTACATACTTTGGGGAGACTAAACAATGCACAAATACACGTAAGACAAAACGCTGCACACCTTCCATCCCATGAGGGGGGCGACTGCTGGTATTCTACTGGCATCCAATTCCCAGTACTGTTGGGCAAAAAAACTATTTACACATACTGGAAAAATATCAAATATGAGATATTGGTTAACATAATGGCCACTATATTGTAAGCCTGCAAGCCTACTTCAAAGCTCCTCATTTATTGCAGGTCCCTGCACTCCCTTAAAATCACAAAATATACAGAAAAAGGGGAAAAAATTTTTTTTTTAACTCGGAAGAAAAACAAAAACATGGCCATACTCACTGCTAGTAAAGCTGAAGAGAGACTAGACAAAGCATAGAGGCAACATAGGCCCCCATGCTATTAAAGATACCTCATATTGATATTTGATAGCACGAGTGGAAGTAGTAGAAGGGTGCCGAGGGGGAATCGGCAGGACAGAGCCAGAACCATGGCACAGCCCGCAATAGGGATGGAGAAGTGGGGACAACCGTGGAATGGGCCATGGCGTGCATCGTTAAAATCTCCCTCCTCTTCTGAGACCGGAGTTTGTGGAAGTGTCGGATTAACATAATATTCTCTTAATGTTCTCTCATGGCTTCCAAGATCTCCCTTCTGGAGTCCCCTGTTGTACTTATGGTGCATGCCGTGGCTCCATCCGGGGACCATGGGCATGGCTATGTCTCTGCTGCTACTCCTGTATTTGCTGCTGGTGCTCCGGCTGTTACCGGTTCCAGCTCCTGTCCATGTTGCTGTGCTGGCAGTGGTGCCCGTCAGCAGTCTTAGCAGTATTAGTCTGCCATACTCCCTTCGTCTCTCTGGCGTGTTGTGCACGCACAGGCATCCCCTAGGGACAGCGTCTTAATTACTCGACTTATGACCATTGACCTCCTAGTACTTAAGGAACTTCCTGCTCTTGCTTCAGTGTCAGTTCCTTGGTGTTCTTCCTTGGAGCTTGACCTCTGTTTGCTGAGTTAACCCTTAAGTTACCTATGTACCTGGGTTAACCCTGCACTATCCAGCGCCTTGGTCTGTGGAATATCATATAGCCCCTTAAAACTATTCATCTTACCTCCTGTTTACATTGCCCAGTGAAGTATTGGTACACAGCATTTTTATTGCCCTTTTATTACTTTTGTTTATGTCTACTTACTGCTGTTCCTGACACTGTACCAGTCTGCTACTGTCTGCTGTTATCTGCTTCTGTACCTAGTCTGTTGCCTGTCTGGGACTGCATTATCCATCTATGGCTATACTTTGCTGTGACCAGTCACCGCTACCTATACCCAATGACCTGTCCTACACTTTGGCTACCACCACAAGTTACACCATCTATGCTCATGGAGGCCCAGAGGATCCACTAACCACCCGGCGCCCAGGGTGTTGATGTATACCAACACTGCTGGCCACTACACCAAAATACCAGGTTACCGTCAGAAGCGGACCTTCTGATGTGATGGTCTGTTTCTGAGGTGGCTGTGGGCTGCTATTTTTAGGATTGGAGGGCCTAAAATCCATGGTTCTTCACAATCTGATAATATCAGGCTGCAGCTGTCAGTTTTTTAGGTTTTTTAATAAACAAATGATAAAAAAAAATGTGGGTTCCCACTTTTCACAACCAGCTAAGGTAAAACTGACAGCTGCAGCCTAATAGTACCAGGATGGGAAAGTGCATGGATATGGACCCTTTCCTTCTTAAAAAAATACCAACCCACAGCCACCCCAGAAGCAGATCATCACATTAGAGTGTCCGATTTTGATGGTAACCCAGCTCTTTCCAGTACTCCTTGTGAATTTGGTAATGGAATATTAGTGAGAGGGGGTTAGTGTTGAACTTGGGTGACAAGAAACACTGCTAGACTAGAGAATAGTCTTAGAGACAAAAGACTACAAAGTGGGAATAGCTTGGAGGAGCGCTACGGGGGAAGAAACACTCTTTGAATTGCAAGAGTGTAATATTTACAAAGATTTATTTAACAAAGCATTATGCGTTTCGCGGAGTAAGATCCGCTTCCTCAGATGCTCAACATTCAATAAAAAAGAAACAACATTTATACCCCTCCGCATCGAAACCGAGGCTACATTGTAACATATGTAAACAATTTGTCCCATTCACAAAAGGGGAAAAGAATATATACAACTAATAAATAATTATGAATATATATATATATATTATTATATATATATATATAAAAAAATATATAAAATATTATATATATATAATAATATTTTTTGAAAATGTTTAATTTAATTTTTAAAAATAAATAATAATATAAATGTTATAAAAATGTGTATAAAATGGGGTTAAAAATAAATGCATATTTTTTGCAATTTAAATGATCGTCTCTTGGGCTTCATTGAGGCCATAGGGTTTTAAGGTGTTGACACGATACATCCAGTATATTTCTCTTAGACTCAATTTTTTTATTTCTATCGGGGATATGAAGAGGGATGTGTTCTATAGGTTGGATATTAAAAATGGGGTCCCTCGTATTATGAGCCTCTAATAGATGTCTAGGTAAGCTGTAGACTAATATTCCATGTTGTACATCGTAACGATGATTTATAGGTCTTCTAGACAGCTTTGTTGTAGTTTTCCCTACATATTGAACCTTGCAACTGCAAGTGATCAGATAAATTACAAAAGAACTTGCACAGGTAAGATTATCCTTAATTTTAAAAACTTCTCCCGTAGAGGTGGAAGTAAAATGGGTACTGGTAATAATTTGATCGCAGCATTTACAGCTGCTGTGATTACATGAGAAGGATCCCTTGGGGGCTGAAATTTCTTTGCTAAACATATTCTCATCGTGCTGTTTCAACTTTGAGGGTGCTAAAGTATTTTTCAAAGTTTTGGCTCGTCTGTATACAAATTTAGGACAGGGTGGCAGTATACCGTTTAAGCCTGGATCTCTAAGCAGGAGACCCCAATGGTTTTTAATGATTTCTTGTATTATCCTATATTGAGAAGTATGAGTAGTTATAAAACGTATATCAAATTTGTCTTTTACTTTTGGTTTTGCTATTTGTTCTAAATAAGTTCTAGATAAGTAGCTTGATTATTTATTTCCACTTTTTTTATAGCTCCTTCCAATAATTTTATAGGATAATCTTTTTTCAAAATTTTTTTTGGGAGCGCACTGGCTTGTATTTGGAATTCCCGTTCCTCAGTACAATTCTTTTTTATTCTTCTATATTGGCCAAAAAACACTGCTAGCTGACACCAAACCCCAGTGATAGTTTTCGAGCGGCACCTGTCAGATGCGTCCATTACTAACACTGACAAAAATGGTAAAAGAAGCACATGGACACAACACAGAAACATTTAAATAAATACTCCTGGACACCATATCTTATTGACTATTTTATTAAAGATAAAAAAACAACTACAATCAGAAGGACAAATATATCTATAACATCATGATTTTTATTAATCCAACAAGTATAAATAAAAAAAAAAATCAAAAACATTTTAAAAAAAGGTAAGGGGAAAGACAGTACCAAAAGGGGCAAAACTCAATTACTTTTTCATAAAAATATCTCAAAAAAAAGATTAAAAAAAAAAATATAAAAAAAAAATCAAAAAAAGGAAAAAGAATGCAAATCAATAAAATTTAAAATACAAAAAAGAACTATAAATCATTCAAACATAATTAATACCTAGTAGTAAATAGCAAAAATATCATAATATAATATAAATAAATAAATACACATGATAGGTAGCATCTGACATTTAAAGACATAATAGTGATAATCCAATAATATTACCCAAATTTGGAAAATGCCACACAGCTCCCTACGCGCGTTTCACATCAGTGACTTCTACAGGGAAGTCTAACCATGAAACTAAATAAGGTCCTTATATAGTAAACCCCATTAAGGCAAGAGCATACCCACCTGTAGTGAGCTTACCCGATGGACATCCGGATGCCGAGGAGAGGCGTCATCCTGGTATGCCATGCAATGCGTCCCAGACGTCATGGACGCAATTGCATCAACACACCAGCATAAGACCTCTCCCCAAACGATGAAAACTCCGACGGGCGGGGGAAAGGCACCGCACCCAGGGCTGATACAATGCCAAAGGAGAACAAAAAAATACAACGTCACGGTACCCCCCGCCTCGGGGCCCCCGCATCGCACCCGTGGCGCCCACCGGGGTAGGGCCCCCAACCCCCGGGACGGCCGGGGGGTCCCGCCCGCCGGGGACTCACCTGACCCGCCCTGGGGCCGTCCGGCCCCCTCTGCCGGCCGAGGGACCGTGCCCGGCCAAGGCCGGCGCGGGGCTCTTTTTCGGGATTTTTAAAGGGCCGCGCCCCGATAAATTTGGGTAATTTCCAGGCGCTTCCCCCATAAGGACGTCCCACAATCA